>JAMKCH010018288.1:0-23880 GCA_023653785.1 Ophioderma brevispina
ATACACCTTCTGGATCCATACATGCCTAGTGCTTTGCAAATGCATCGTATGATCAGATCTCTGATTACCTGTGTCATGAAAACAGGATTGATCGATCGGGTAAAACCGGGTGGTTTTTAACAGGGTGGTTTTGAAACCGGGTATTAACCAGAAGGTTTGTTGCCCTAAAAGTGATCAAAAACTGGTTCTCAAAACATAGATTTGTACTTAAAGGGATTAGCAGCAATAATGCGAGAGAATAAAAAAAATCTGGAAAGGAAATGCATTTTTTAAATTAAATAAATCGGGATAACTGCTTTAATGTAGAACAAAACAACCAAATAGTGAAAAAAAACAATGAAATATTTGAGGAAATTCTGTATACCCGTCTTCCGATCAGCGATGGCAGCTCAAAATCTACCTAAACAGGTGATTGGGGGTTTACACGTACAGAATTAAACCAAAGATTCAAACAATGTTTATAGGTCCAAAAGGTTATTGATCATGGTGCACATATCTGCTTAAGAAATCTTGGGACATTTTGTGATGATTTTTTTTGATGGTTTGGGAATAGCAACATCACTTGCTTTCTCCATAAATATGCCACAAAAAAGTCATTTCGCTTCTTCAACTTGAATTATTCTTCTTTTATAGTGTACAAACACAGTGATTCTCAAATATGATATAGCCAGAGATGAGTACAAAATCTGGCTGCTTACCAGAATTCCGCAAGGTCCTTGTTTTGTGCAGTGGTTGTCCAGCAAAGTGGGCAGACCAAGAGATGTTTCCATTGTCTGTGGTGCTGTTCACAACCACAGGTAGTGTCTGATCTGCTTCCAGTAGCCCCCCACTTCGGCCAAGAAACCTTAGAGCGGCCAATTATGGTTCTCAAGCTGTTGAGGCATCGCAATTCAGCCTGAGGAGTCAGCTCCAGGTGGGAGATTCTCACCGGTTTCAATACCAATAGATGTTACTTGGTTGATGGCAAGTTTTTTTTCCACAAGGCACCTCTCTTAAACTCTTAGAGACTGTTTCAAGATGGTGGGACTTTGGTAAGGATAGAAAAGAAACTCTCTTGGATTTAAGGCGTGGCACAAGTATCTGTCCAGACATAGGGTGCTTACAGTAGATACTTGGCAGCGACGCTCTGCATGCTCGCTACGCTGACGACGAAACGTATGACATTACTGTTTCTCGAAAAAGAAACAACACAATTTGAAAAAAAAAAAGATTTTTCCTTGTAATCGACGCAGGCTGTATGTTTAGGTTCCCATTCTGAAGGTACTGCCCATAAGTGTTCAAACTAGACTGGTCAAAATCTAAATTTTGGACATTAAAACTAAGTGGAACAAAATGTCTTGATTTCAATTTTGTAAAAAGAATAATTGAGCAGGAAAAGCTTCCATAATGAAACTGATATGTTATAGTAACTTCAAATTTTTATTAATATGCATGCAACACATATGGTCAAATTAACCATGTTTATTGTCTGAGCATTAGTTTTATTAGGTCTAATATGCTTGTATGGTCAACACTATGGTATCAAAAGTCAAAAAACATGCATGCATTGTTCAAAACATGATACACATTAACATGATGCTGGTCAAAACCACATGGTCAGAACTGACAATATTGTCATATTGTTGGGAACACTTTGTGCAGCATGGGCACGACCCACATTGGGCAATCTCGCTCCATATTGTTTTCAACACTGACTCGAGGGGACGGGTGAGGGGAAGAAAATTATAGTTACAATGCATTTAAAGCCTATATATCTTGAATAGCTGCCCCCAATATTAACAAGTGTTCCAAGAACAAGATTGTAGGTCAAAACAATGCAAATGCATGGATGGTCAAACAAATGTAGTACAAATGCATACATTGTCAAATTTAGGTCAAAACTATAATTGTAACGCATTGGGATCAAAACCAGGTCAAAAAGAGGGTTCAAAGATACATGTTAAAAAATGACAGGATGGTCAATACAAGTTTCAAACCCATACATGTGTGGTCAAAGATACTACAAATGTTACATGGTCAAAACCAGGTTTTAAAACAATAAACATGCTACCTCGAGGGATGCGGAACGCGGAAGCTTCTAGTGAAATGTCGATGTCACACTGTATTAGAGGAGCGTCATTGCGTAGGAGCGCCGTAATGTCTGTGGGTTCAGGTTTGTTTGTGTCTAAACGGGCGCCTATGTATCTCTAGCAGATTATGTGGCCGGGGTAGGGTAGCTAGTAGGGTTGCGAGACATACAGTCGGAGGCTCCACGCCCGGATATGAATCACTTTGAAGTTTGTAACGGAGCGTTCTTCCTTTAAGGTTGCGGAGACGTGGGTTGCAAAAATGTCCCCAATCCCCAAATGAGTCTTGTGTGAAGATTTTTTCGCAAAGTTCTAAAAAATAAAGGTTCTTGGGTGTGACAGTGGTAAAATTTCAAATATTGAAGGTCTTGGGTGGAGTTTTTTTTTAAATATGGAGTCTTTGGGTGAAACGATGCTGAAAAGGGGGGTCTTAACAGACCTTACATATGTGGCACTTCCTAGGTGGGAGGTCAAGGTCATGTTGCCAAGGGTCAAAGCGTCTGTGAGGTAAATTTTGGAAGATAGGCTGGTGGCCCACAGCTTGTATTCTTGAATATAGCGAGCGCGACGTAGAAGCCGAAAAACTGCCAAAATTCAGTTTTAATTTACTTTTGCTTTTGTGATTTTCAATTCTGTCACTAATATAATTCAGCTGATGCTTATTTCATTTCAGGCTGGTTTCTTTGCTGCCAGTTTCATCTACCATCAGCGCCTTGCCGGTTACGCCATGTTTACAATCATCGCTGAGATCAACAGTGTCTTCCTCCATGGTAGACAACTCCTTCTGATGTACGAAGTCCCCACCGACTCCAAACTCTACAGAATAAACAGCTTCATCAATGTCTTCACCTATGTGCTCTTCCGTCTTACGCCGTTTGCCACCCTCGTCCCGGTGGCACTGCGAGATCGTCACAGGATGACACCGTTCTATGCCAACGCTTTGACTATTGGAAGTGTTGTGCTGCTGGTTATTAATGTGGTGCTCTTTTATCGCCTTATCAAGAGGGATTTCTTGACGAAAAGACCTGTAGTTAAGGAAAAGGATGATATTATGGACAGGTGAAATTGGTTAGAATGTGTTTTTCAGTTTGATTTTGATTTTTGTAATTATTTAGGTATAAATTGTATCATAATTATGCTGTATAATTATGTAAAATATATGTCTTGATAGGCATCAGTGAAAATGGGTCTTTTATATAAAAAACAAAATTTGTAGAACCATTTTTCCAAAACAACATAGGGTGTGCCCCAGGCGAAATGTCAACCATGCTAGCATGGTTCACCATGGTCAACCATGGTAGAACTGTGCTTGACCATGGCCAACTGCACTTGGCCATGCCTTGACTATGGTCAACCATAGGTTAGAGAAATGGCACCACAGTCTAACCCATGGTTGAACCTATGGTGACCATGGTCAAGCATGTTCAAAGCATGCATGTTCAATGAGCATGGTCAACTATGGTAAAATGTTGATGCGCATCTCTTTAGATGGACTGTTGATGGATGTTGATTGATACCCTATGTAACTGTATTTATAAGCTAAATGAACAATTGGTCAAAATGTGCATGCTATTTTATACCATTTTTTTTAAAGAATATCTATGACTTGCCAATATAGATTTTGGTACATTTATATTAAATTTGGTGCTTGGGATAAGATGCCTTATACCAAAAATAATTCATGTGAGCGTTGTTGTTGTTTGTAGTGTAATTACAAAGAATAATCCAAGCAAGTACGGTACCTTCAGTTTCACATTAAGAATGACACTCATCCTGTAGGGTGAGTGCTTTTATAAATTTGTCAAACTGAAGGGTATATTATTGATTTTGTCGTCATTTTTAAATTAAAACCATGCCGACATCAGTTTGTAAATAGAAAAGTTACCAGTGCCTGATATTGCAAAAAATTGGCCTGAATTAATAAAAAATACTTGTTTGTGTGAACATTTCATGATGACATATTAAATGGCATGCTTTCATGATATTTTATGAAACAAAATATATTAAAACTTTGTAATTAATTAGATGGATATAAGCATTGTGTTTCACAAATTAACTTGCGTGTAGGTATCTCTTGTACCTTGCAATTTATTGAAACCATATCATCAAATGGTGCATTTAATTACAGCGATTGCTTCCAACGTTTGAACTTGCCATTTAATATCTGATCTCTATGCAAAGAATTTGTCAGTGTCTACCACACAATCCCACAAAGTACTGTAAGGCCGTATAGCCAGTGTATGCTGGAATGAACCAACTGTGTCAATTGAATGGTGTGTCATTGCAACATTTCAAAAGGTGGTAGTCACAGCAGTTTGAATGTCTCATTTATTATGATAAAATGATAATAAAACAAAAAATATCAATGGCGGCACACTTTTGACAACTAATTTTCACCGAAAGACCCATATTTTTTTAAAAAAATTTATCACTGTCACACAAAGACCCCTATTCTGGGGGATATTTTGACAATTTTCTCCCAAAGACCTTATTTTTTAGAAAATTTTGCAAGAATCTCATCCAAAGACCCAATTTTTTGGAAAATTTAGCAAATTCGTCACTAAAACCCTTATTTTGGGGCAATTTGGCTGTCTCTCACCCAGAGACCGGGGTCCTCTGTCACCAAATGCCCTGGGTTTAAAAGCGCCAGCCTGATATCCATTCCCCCACCCCCACCCCAGGAAGCACTATATTTTGATTGGTTACTCAGAGGCCTAACCATGGTACCAGGGGCGGCTCCAGACTATAGATGGTAGTGCCTAGAGGTTGTGGTGTCTAAATTGGGGAAAGTTTTTGTTAAAAATATACAATTTAACAAAATCTCCTGAGCAATGTTTTTACTTTGACCATGAATTTCATACCTTGACTCAGCAACCATACTGTTTAAATATCAGCTGAATTAGAATATATAGCAGGCCTACAGTTGATCAGGTAGTGGAACGTGTGAAACCGGGGTACAAAACTCTTCAATTCAATATCCCATTGTTCTGATGTATACCCTTATTCAAAACCACAGAGTGTGTAGTATTTCCCACACACGCCATAGCACACATACAATGCTAAGACCTAGTCTTTGTTAAAAATGTGATATCATTGAATTAAAAATGGTGAGTCGTTATGGTGCTATGTGGAATTTTACAGGAAATATATTTTAAGGGGTGTCATTGGATGACCAAAAAACTGTGATTTTCGTTGTGTACCAAAGATAGAAATAATAAGAGGAACTATCTGACTATACAATCATTCTGCCCATTTTTGTACTGTCCAAATAATATCATTCCACCCACAGTTAAAGGTTTTGAGGCACCCAAATATTGTGTCATAATAGAAATTTCATATAGATTAGACACTCAATAGATTTCTTACCTTGTGTTTGGCTACAGAAATGCCTTAGAAGAGAAAAAACAGGTGATTTTGATTTGCTTATATTTCAATGTAAAACATAGGCTGAATTTTGTATTTGCTCCTATACGAAATTAGAAATTTCACAATTTTTTGTACCAAAGAAACATTTCTCAGCTTAATCCTTTCAGATGGGGATATTTTTTATAGAAAGCTTTACATCAGGGCAAAAATCAGTACTTTCGATTTTTTTAGGGACACCCGATTTGTGAAATCTCTTGTTGCACTTTTAACAGGCTCAACTTACAAAAGAGTACTTTTCAGAAGCCCTTTAAGGCACTATCAGTGATTTGATAATTCAAAAATCATCAAAAATCAGATTTGTGCATGTCTGTAACAAGTATAGGTATCCTAACATATCCTGCCAAGTGATAAGACCAAAAGCACCCTAATTAGGACAAAATAAGATATTTTAGTCCTAACATTTATTATTTCCTGATGCTTAAAATTTTGTTAAGTTTGCATTTGTTAAGTTTGCATTTGTTAGTTTGCTGTATGTCATATCACATTATATATTAATTTTGTATTTTAAGTATAATTGTTGTAAGCAGCCCCGTAACCAGGGAAGGGCGGTGGGGTCGGATGCCCACAAACTCCAAAAAGCCCCCAAACCCCAAAAGAGCTAAAAAAGGGCCAAAAAATAGATTGTGTGAGTGAAGCGAGCCAAAATTAGGGGTACTATTTTGTTGATAGATAGGTTAACATTTTGGCAAAAAAGCCCACTCCACCTCCCCTTGCAATTTGGGGGAAAATTCCCCTTTTGGAAAAAAATTGCCCCTCCCCTTAAATAATCCTGGTTATGGGCCTTGTTTTAAGGTTGTTCTCTGTAGAGCACCATATAAAAATTATATTGATTTTGAATGTCCTCAATTACTTTTCTGAAGATGGATGTTAAATTATGAAGCCTTTTGATCATGAGGTCTTGTGTTGCTTTGCATTGTAAAGTTAGTTGAGTAGAGCTGGAATTTTGACCATTATACAGTAAAATCTGGCAAATGGTTAAAAAATAATTGAAATGGTTGAAAAAAAATATATATTTTACATCTGGTTTGTAAAAAAAAAAAGATATTGAAAATAGAAATTTTTATTGATATGTAGCCTTAGCAGGTGTCACCTTGCATTCCCTTAAAGGTGCAATGAGAGATTTTTGAGGCACCCAAATATTGTGTCATAATAGTAATTTCATAAAGACTAGACACTCAATAGATTTCTTACCTTGTATGTGGCTACAGGAACGCCTTAAAAGAGAGAAAAAAGGTGATTCTGATTTGCTTGTATTTCAATATAAAACATAGGCTGAATTTTGCATTTGGGCCATTCTTCAAAAAGTAAACCTTTTTGATAAAAAAATGAAGTTAATGGCATTGCAAATTTCTTTACATTATCACGTTAAATACCCTTCCAAGTTTCCTGCATGATATTTTTAAACAATATGTTCAACTCAAACACCCTCATTTGCATAAATGAACATCTTTAATATTTTGGGATAAAAAAGTGAGATTTTTACACCATTTTGCTTCTTTAGTTTTATATTAAACAGCTTTTCATTTTTGTTTGAAATACTGCCTAAAGTATTGCACGGACTTCAATTTTCAAAATTATGTTGAAAAAAATACAAATTTATAGGAAATAGACAAGTAATTAACATAGAATTTTAATTGACTTTGGTATGTCACACACGTGACCAAAAATACAAAGTTTTATTACTAGAAAACCACTGGCTCAGTAATGTTCATATTTCATGTCAAACCAGTTTATATATTTACCATTCCTTTATCAAATAACTGTGGTAGATCTTTTTCCCTTCCCTGTCCTCTTTCAAAAGTTATTGATGTGCTAACTGCTGTCACACACGTGACCGGCACTCACCATTTTAGTATTTGAAGGACATAAATTTCTGGTCATATTGAAGAAGGGAGCAGTGTTAACTTTTATTATCAGTTAAAATATGAATATGATCAGTTTCAACAAGAAAACAACAATTAATTTTAATAAAAACTGGTTTAAACTTGATTTCCATGTGTCTTTTGAAAGTTTTAAAAAAAGTAAAATTTTGCAAATTTTAGCAGACTGCAACTATTTCACCAGCAGAAATTGCATACAATGGAGTGCATTGCAGTAGCATTGCTCTTTGCAAGTTATTACTGATGACATTGTAATGAAAGTGTTTGAAATAGTTGAGAATATACAAGATTTTATTAAAACTTCATTTTTGGTGCACATTAACAATGGTTATCAATTTTGTGTTATAACTCTATGGAGATGTCACACACGTAACCACCAATATGTTACCTACGTGACCGTACTTAGTGATATAAAGGACATCGCTGGATAAGGAGAGAAGGAGGCCCTCTATAATCATAATAGTTATATTTCACCATCAATTTTGAGTTGGTGTTTGACAACTACTTTATCATGTACGCAAGGTGTTTTTTTATCCCCAAAATACACTTGTATCAAGAAAAAATTAGAAAAATCTGAGAAACTTCAGGGGCATTCTCTCTGGAAAAAGCAAAGCCTAGAGCATGCCTCCATTTCAATGACCATTTATTACTTAAATGAAGAAACAGGAAGATGTTGCATAGCTGCCCTCTGTTATGGAACTTGTAAGTGACGCCTATAGATAGACCTTTTGTCCTTCATAAGCTACAAAGAGCTAACATTGAGGCAAAAGCCCTTTATAAAACAATACGCAACAAATACCTATATATTAGCGGTATGCTTGCTAAGATTTGGATTTATAACCCGTTTCCACACCAAGCAGGACTCTGGAAAACAACACAATGGGCCAATTAACGCGATTTTATATCATGAGCAAGTAAACTTACACTATTGAGCTATAGCATTCCCATGGCGCAGTTCAATAGCTTTCACTCACCATTGTATTGAAAACAAATACATCCTGTATTTTAGTATGATTTATGATACTCAGGACGTGCATTAGTTCAAGCTGTTGTTAAATTGTGCTCATTCCAAGGGCTACTTGAACAGAAGCCTTGGTAGATTAGCATGCCTTATCTTATAGAGGTTCATATTGGTATGGTTTGTATGTAAAATGTTCGCTTGTTGTTTTGGGCAATTCCATTTACTGTTTCCGGCCCCCCAGAAAAAACCAAATTGGCAAAAATGAGGTTCTTTTTCCACCCCAAAGAACAGAAACTCCCACGCACATTATTTCTAAAATAATAATAGCACAACATCCTTGCAATGCCGACATTGTGGTTTTGGGGTGGAAAGGCTTCAAATATGGAAAATTTAATTTCCATTGAAGCTTTTGTATTATAAACTTTTACATAAAAACCGACTTTGGGGTGAATTTATGTAATGTGGGATTTTTTGAAAAACCGCAAAAGGTAAACTTTTGAGCCATGTCGCTTTATTATGCAAAACGTTTAAAGTTCATCCGTTTTCATTAAAAAACTATAGAGGGCGTCCTTCATTTCTTTATCCGGCGACGTCCTTTGTTAATTACCCAAGTAAAAGTTGGCTTTTTACTTTTAATTACCAAAACATTGTTTGTAATGACAAAAAATAACCAATGTCTTTCTGGCAATAAATGTAAGAAATGTGAGTACTTAAATATTCACAGAATTTTTTACAGTGAAGTTTGAATTCTAAAAACCCCTTTTGTCTGAGGTACACAAAACGTGACCGAAACTTATTTCCCCTCATGACAAAAATAACCAATCTGGGTCAAAAGTGGAAATATTATTTTTGGGTTAGGTTTGTCTAAAAAGGTTATTTCATTATAGATTGATGTGTAACCTATGACGTCACTTGTTTACATTTTCAGGACGCCCTCTGTTGTTTTTCTGGAGGACAAATATTCAGTGTTTTGTGGGACAGACCACATAAAAAATCTGGTTATAAATTTACTTGCAGAATCTTTCCTGATCTACATTGGTCACAAAATGCAGCTGTGGTCGCATTTAGCTCTTATTATGCTTGATAAGCAAAGTTCGTATTATTTTAATTCGAAACAAAGTTACAGCAAAACAGAATTTCCCCATGCAAGTATAGGTGCTTTTGCCTGCCAGTTTCTCTCTTACACCAAACAGGGGGCGCCATACAACAGAAACAAATGTTCCACCATTTCAGTCTATACACAAAAGTTAAATAACAGATTGGTTATATGGGCAAGAAACAGCATGGGTTGAAAATCAAAATTTCCCCATTTTTAGGTCCAACAAAAACGTGACTGAAGAATGGCCCATTTGCTCTTGTATACGAAATTAAAAATTAAAATTTCAAAAATTTTTTGTACCCAAAGGAAAAACATTTCTCAGCTTAATCCTTTTCAGATGGGGTTGGTTGTGTTTTTGATGGAAAACTTTACCATCAGGCAAAAATCAGAACTTTCAATTTTTTTTTAAACACTTTTATTTTTTTTATATTGTAAAAAAGTGCCAAAAAGAGGTATTTTTATGTCGAACTGATTTTATTCTCTGGGCCTATGACTGTTGACAAGTTGTTATGTGTACAGAAGAGCTAAATTGCAGGCCAAGATATACTTCAAAGAAAAACAATTGTGTTTATATTGGCATAACAGGCTGGGAAAAATTATAAACACAAAAAACTTCAATGAAAGGTATGCATAGTGTAACATACAATATAGCCATATATTCTGAATTGTTCATAAATGTCTATTTCTTGTGAGTGTTACACTTTAGTGTGAATACATTTTCAAAATTATGACTCATAATATATAAGCCGTATGTTAAAATCATGAGTTTGAGCCCCACTGTGGTCAATGTCTTTGTGTCCCTGGGCAAAGATAATTAATCTCAATTGCCTCGATGACCCAAGCAAAATCTGGGGAGCTGTTATGGGGAATATTACAATCTAAGTGCTGATAGGCTTTTGTGCTTATAAGGCATGTCTTTGATGAAGCGAAATGATTGTGACGATTTCTTGAAGGTGGCGTAATAATAATTGGCAACAGCGCTTTGAGCCTGTTTACGGGGATTAAGCATAATATAAAACAGGTTATTATTATTATGTTTTGAAGTGTTCAAAAATGTCAATTATATGCATAATTTTGCATGTTGTGGAGATAAAAATTTTCTGAAAATCCATATATTAAGCAATTTTCAGAATTATAGTGGGTTGGGTTATGCCAATATAACAATTGTTTAGACCTAATTATGAAGTTCCTACAAAAATAAGGAGCAGCTTTAACTTTAGTAAAAAAATCCTGATGATATTCTTTTAAATTTGAATTTTGAAGTAATGACCATTCTTAAGGATATGTGAATAGTGTTCATACCACACAACAATTGTGTTTTAAGGTATGTTAGTACTTTATACTACAATGTTCTCTTTTCATATGGTGCAAAAATACCCAAAAATGTAAATAAAAGAAGTATAGATAATAACAGTAATGGGAAAATCATGTTAGGATAAAACAAACAGACAGTGAAAGTCATTGCTTCACTTTGAAATTAGCTTTAATATCCGATTAAGATTTTTAATAATATCTTTTCCTCAGGTACAAGTAACTGCCTTCAACCCACTATATTTTTTACAAATTGTAAATATGAAAAAGCAATTGTGAAGTGGAAATTGGCATATTTATGCCATGTTTGTATTTAAAATGTGTAAATTCAAAATTAAATTCCAGATTGTTTTAAAGTATTGGTGCTTTATATTATCTGCCATTTATTAAATTAAGTCTTTGGAGGCCTACACATTATTCTCAGCCATGAAGCTGAATGAAATCAAGTGCTATCACTATGAGTTATAATATACCCACAACCGCGATTTTCTGGCCTTTCTTGGCCTTTTGGTCATCTCCTCCACATCATTGTTTTAATATACTATGTGTTTGTTATATATAATTTTGTTAATGTTGTCATTGTATGTGGAAATAAATTATCTTGAATATGCTCATCCAACAAGGACACAGTTCAGTGGGTTGTACTTGTACATACATTGACATGAATTGACCTTGTGTGATCTGGGTATCATATATCATACCCAAAAACAAGGGGGTGTACTTTCTAAATACACTGTGAATGGAAGGTACTGAACTGTGCCAAGGGAATTGAGATTTTACTAGCTCATAGTGTATATGCATTATACGGACTAAAATAAACTGTTAATGGGTGTCAGTAGGGTGTTTTGAGTGAATTTTTAATCACCTGTTCTTAGAAAAACTAAGAGTAGTACCGATTTTACCGAAGGAAGAACTTCAATGCTTTTTCATTTATTTGCTTATTAATTTTGAAAACCTTTTTTTTTAACCTTTATTTTTTTTTAAATAAATATATTTTGGGAACGATACAGACAAAAAAAGGTAATCCTTTCACACATGAGGTTAGACCCTCTCAGGGTCTGTGGTATAAACGACTGGTAATAAAGACTACAATCTCTCTGAGTCAACCAAATCCAGCGGGCGAGTGGTGCTTTGAATTTTGTCAATCCATGGACAAGTTGGTTCGTATGAGGGCGTGCGGTATTCTAAAAATAGGACCAACCAGGGGCGGCGCCAGGGTAAAATCATAGGAGGGGCGAAACATCATAGGGGGGCAAAACAGTACAAAACCCCTAATTTTTGCGCAAACCCCGTTTTTCCTAAATTTTGCAAATCTCAGGGGGGCGCCCCCCCCCTGGCGCCGCCCCTGGGACCAACTTAGGGATGGACCGATTATGTCCAGGCATGGCATAGAGCTTGCCTAGTGATCCCCGATTTTTTTTAGGATTTCTTGATCTATTTTGTATATACCTGTACATTGATATGCACTGCCATATTGGTGAATGCCACTGTTGTAAAAATATACTTCCAAATATTAAAATAAATAATTTGATTTTATGTGTTCAAACCTACTGTTCCCTAAATACGAAGACAGAGCCGAGACTGGGACAGTCTAACATGAGGTGAGCACCCTATTAAAAGCCCCTTAATGCAGTATGTGTACAAAAAATTGACCTTCCCAATTTCCCTTCCCAGCCCCTTCCCAACCCAGTCCTCTCCCTTCCCAACACCTCTCCCTTTGTTCCTACCCTCCTCTTCTCAACCTCTCTCTTACCCCAGTTATTACGCCATTGAGTACAAGTTGCCTTACAGGGCCCCTTAATGGCTCCAATGTAGTGTTCAATTGTCAATTTTTGCATTGTTTTCTTTCTTGATTCTATCGTACACTTGTAAAGGACATTACTCTCCTCATTAGGAAGAACATATTGCATGAGCTTGTTTAACAAGATTTGCTATCGACATAATTTTTACAGGAGTGTCTTTATTATATATTAATACAAGTATTGTGTCACTTTGAAGCTATTTGTATTTTTACAGGTAATTATTTTTGCCTTGAGGTTTGGTATCTCATGACATGTGTTTGGAATAATGTGATATCACTAAAGGACATGGAGTATATAAAAATGTTTGCATCAAACCAAAAATGTGATTTATAACAATAATAGCTTATTTGATACAAGGTGTTTGGAATAATGGAATATCACTCTATTACATGAACATGTTATTCATTGCATGAAGTGTGGGCATCAAAACCAAGAATGTAATGTATAACAATAAAGCCCATCTGTAAATGTGTGTAAATTGGCACCTTATTGTTCCATAGTTATATACCCAAGGGGCCAAGAGCCATTTTCACATTACCTCGGCTATAAGGAGTTGAATCTGTTTTTCTTCATCTCTAAGGAAAATACAACTAATATTTTGTCCAACCTTATATTGTGTAAAGTTAAAGGTAAACATCCTACAACAGTCAAGATTCCTCCTTAGTTATCATAGCTATAAAAATATGTACAGATATACAAAGTCAAAGGTCAGGCATGTATGAAGTCAGAGAGTCATGGAAGTCACTTTATTTTGGCATGTGTGTTACATTGTCACAATAAATATTTATCATAGATAGAGACAACTTACATTTTTTAATCTAGTAAATCAGACCAAGCATTTAGAGCTGGTTTTAATTTACCCTTCGGGTTTGGGGTGATAGGCCCGTAGCCAGTACCTTGGGAAAACAGTGTGCCTTATTTCCCCTCTAACCATGTAGTATTGTTTACTTACCAAGTATGGTTTGGTACACTGTTCATATATCAAAGTAATTCTGTTCGATTGTATGATCTTGCTGTGTAGATTTCCAGGTCAAACCAAAGGCATTCTAACCCTGTTAGCCATGAAAGGTCCCAGAAATTGAAAAACACATGATGATCCAGTTTGCAAAAAGGCAAACTGCCCAGCTGTTCTTGTTGTTTATGAACTTAACGGTATGTGCAGAGGGACCGTCAGTAGATCTTGTTAATGTGTCAGCTCTCAGTCACCCCATAGACGCATATTTTGCTGTGACCGAACAAAACCAACATTTTCCTTACTCTTACCCATAGAACCAGAAGGCAATTGTGGGAAATATCATTGTTTGAAAGATGCATATTACAATATTTACACCACAAGAGTGAGCTTTATCGGTACTATTTAACAATCGTATTTCCAAAAATATGACGGCTAAATGTTAATTCCTCTATTTGGTGGAAACTAGGTTTCGTGACCATCGTATTTCTAACGTAAAGCTGTGACTCCACCTTAAGCAATGAATAGGTTATGCAATAGGCAAACTTAGTTCGTCCTGTTGTTTCTTGAGTTAGGTTTGATTAAGTTTCACTTTACCCTGGCGTTGCAGGTATGCTTTGTGACTGAGCTGTGGTTTAGAAAGTTACGAATAGAGGATCGCGTAGACCTTACAATGTAGTTGGTCAAAAGTTGTTAATAACATTTAAGTTCGAGCAGCTTCAAAAAATGACACTAATCCATGGGGAATTTACAACGAATTTAACAAATATATCGTAACGCAGCTAGTAGTACGTAAGTGATGCATAGTTACGGACCTTTGGTGTTCATTCGAGTTGTCTTTAGATTTTTTTTTACGAAACTACACTGGATTGTTTTGCAAAACGTATTTAACAAACTAAGGTAGGGGTGAGGGTTTTCTATGTACAATGCCTTGATTTCAAACACAATATGCCAACAATTGCAAAGAGTTATATAAACATTGAAATGCCAGCAATTGATTCAGAAAAAATGAGCACTACATGTATAAATGTTCAGCGATTTCATCTGGCCTGCACTATATGGGGCCATGAGGAAGGTTTTAGTTGTGATCACAAATTCTTTCACTGGAGTTCTCTTTTGTATCTCTATAATTTCTGGCGCTCGTTTGGGCACACATTCTTTCTCAAGCCGTGTCATAGTATTATTTAAACAGCCCATGCATAGACTCACGCTCACAGCACACAGCATATAACAGTAGCATGTCCCCATACAGAATCCATGTAGAAGAACATCCATGGGAATGAAGAATTCAGATCACAACCAGTGGGCAGTCATACATGCCATGTGGATTTCACACGGAACTTGCAGAGAGGGAAGACTACTAGTAGTACATGGCAGTTAGTTGTACTAGCGCTGAATTTGGTTGTTTGACCCTTTGAACTTGGTTATCAAGTTACAGGAAGTAAAGAGAGGACCAATCATTTCCTGGTTCAAGGCTCTCTCGGAACTCTGCAGATACCAAGTCTCCGAATAGTATCCACTTGGTGGATCATGGGTTATATGCTAGCATTTGATTGTGTTAGTCTTGCAGATGTAGTATCTGAAAGGTACCCACTAGTGGATACCTTTCAGATTATAGGTATATGAAAGGTATTCCGCTAGTGGGTACCTTTCAGATATTAGTGGATTACCACATGAGCCACCAGTCATACCTAGCATTTGCTGGTGGTACACTAAGATACCTCGTATCTGAATAGTATCCACTAGGGGTTAGCTAATAGAATAATATCCCAATAAGTACCCGTGTGGATTACTTTTGGGTACCTTCAGATATACAGAAAATATAGTACCGGAATAATATCCCGTATGTCCGGGAGACTGTTGCGATTCTACTTTGATGGAAAATGGAAGAAAAAATTACCAACTGTAATTGATTTCTTGCTGAAAGACCTCCCTTGTTTTTCAACCCTTAAAGGTGCAAAAGAGATTGTTTGAGGCACCTAAATGTTGTGTCATAATAGTGATTTCATATAGACAGACACATCAATAGATTTCTTTACCCTTGTATTTGGCACAGAAAATGGCTTTTTAAAGATCGGAGAAAACATGTGATTTTGATTTCTTTATATTTCAAATACAAAAGTTGTTGAGATTTAGTATTCTGCTCCTATCTACGGAAATTAGAAATTTAAAAATATAGATTGTAGCAAAGAAGAAGAAACGTTTCTCAGCTCAATCCTTCAGATGGAGTTATTTTGATGCTTGGAAACGCTTTACACCAGGGCCAAAAAATCAGTCTTTCAATTTTTTTTTTTAGGAGGCACCGATAGTGAAATATCTTGTTGCAAACTTCCTTTAATACTATGGGGAAATTGTGGGTCAACATAGCCATCCATGTTTGATGACCCAGTAGACATATGTCAGTTACAATTGGGATCTTGGGTCATGTTAACATAGTATATTCGTGTGAATATAAAAATCGTAACATTTGTAAGCCTGATCCAAAACGTGGTATTGTAAATCACTGCAAGGAAATAGTGTGTTTTTGCTGATGATACATCGTAAAAAGCTATTGTAATATTAAAATCATGATCCCAAGAAAGGAAATAATAGTTGTAAACATTGTAATTAATACGAAATGGTTTGCACGCTGAATCACTGGAAGAACATCTGGCAAAAATATAGAAATTTTAATCATGGTGAGCGGTTTGCAATTCAAAAAGTTGTAAGCTAATCAGTGAATTCACTATATCTACAGCATCCATGGGGGTAAAAATATTAACTGTTGTTTTTTTTTCAAGACACCTGCTGTTCAAGGACTCTTTAATTTTACCAAGCCTGGGGATTGGACTGCAGCAAAGGTTGGGCTATTTTAGGATACTAATGAAGATTTATTTTTAGGGGAAGTCCAAGAGTTCCTTTAAATAGTTTTTGTCAATTATACTATTCAGGCCATTTGTTCAAGATTATTGTGGATCCACAGGGGCATTGTTCCCCTTTTCAAGTGTGAAATCAGATGGAACTACAGGGGCATGAAATTAAATGACCTGGGACTGTTGTACGAGCTCAGGGGCCAAGGTGTGGGGGGGGGGGGGTAGTGGGAGCCATCCCAGTGTGGAAGTGCAAGAGATTGTGAACTGTGCAGTGCTGCTTTAATTAAGTCAACTGTACCTTTCTCATGTGTTCCTTCAAGGCCTTTTAAAAATCACTGTGTACATATTCCTCATTGCAAAATGAGTTGCATGCAAGGTGATGGATGTGGATTATTAAAAAATGAAAGGTAAACCTCGTTGTACTCACTGTATCATACTTAGAGGGTTGTTGTGTTTTGAACAATCCCACAATGCTTGCTATGTGCCTTACTGACTCGCTACTAATCAATATCAGTACTTAGGGATAAAAAGTGTTCAAGAAGTTTAAAACCACAAGATATTTCAGTACTAGTGCCTTGTGGGCTAAAATAAAGGTAAGAGTAAAGGTTTTTATTGTGTTAAGAATAGGTTTTTGTCGGCTCACATGACCTTATTGAAGTGAAATTTCCCAAAACCAGTGCATTGTGGGATGGACTCGATGCACCCTCTGGTGTTATACATTGATATATTGTAAGAAATGAATATCGTGAATGTTATTTAAAAGTAACTATCTTTTTAATGATAAAACTATAACAGTTGCCAAAGTGTAATTGTATATATGATGGAATGTACTATTCCTGAGAAAATAAAATATTTATAATACCAATTTAAATAACAATGTGCTCAATTGTGTTTATTCGATTTTTTTTTGATAATGGGATCCAGATTAATGTTTTAAGTGTTGTCAGGTCTATTGCTTTGTCTCAAGTAAACCGTTAATAAAGTCAGCGGTGACCTTTCATTGTGACGGTGACCTATGGTTACAAGATAAAAGGTCAAAATGGGTCAAACTTAAAACATGCACAAACGTTACTTGCGATGAGTTCTCTCTGTGCCCTACATTTTCATTAGAGCGACAGCCACATTTTCAACAGAATATAAAATTTCAATTTGTTCTCAAATGATATTCTGAGACCTGGGAAGAATAAAGATATTTTATACACAAAAATATACCATAAAAATATGAAGTAGCCTTAAAAAAACAGCCCTGATTTTTACACTTATATAATGCTTTCCTTCAAACAGTCCCATCTGAACAGAGCTAAGCCTCAAATATTTCCTTTTGTACCAAAAATTATGAAATTTTGAATTTAGTATTAATGCTCAAATACCAAAATGATGCAAGCATACATGCAATTTAAATTAAACTTTTTCCCCCCCAACAACCATTTTAAGGATTCTGTAGCCAAAAAAAATCTATTTTGTGTCTAATATATATGAATCTGCTATAAATGGTCCAATATAATACCTGGAAATATCTCTGTGTGCCTTTAATTGATCTCCAGGGTATAGGTATAACATGTTACATCTTACTATAATTCAAGAAATCCATGTATGTATATATGTTTGTCCCTAGATCACGCCTTCAGTTTTTCGTCAACATTCGCCAAATTTTCACCACCTATAGTTCTACATAGTGGAAGTGTCTTGCCGGAGAGCTTTTCTCAAAATCGATTACGTTACCAAGGAAAAATTATTAAAAACAAACGAAAATGGTCAAATCCATCACTGACGCAACGTAGTGGCAACGTACTTTTCAGCTAACCCGATGGTAGTACTGTGTAGTAACAGCGTGAGGACCGCGTGCTGCGACAGCGTACAAGAGGCGAGTTGCTATGGGTGTGTGTACGCAGAGGCGCGTTGCTACGGGTGTGTACGCATAACTTTTTGTTGCGGCAAATATTTTGCTTTGGTTGCCACTGCATGGCCCCTACATGGCTGACTGGTCAAAGTTGCACGGGAGAGTTTCAGCTTCAAAAATATGGATTTATTCTTCAACGTTTCTTGCATGACAGAAATGTGAGGACACGGGGAGTTGTCGCTGCATGGCCCCTGCATGGCGGACCGGTCAAAATTGCATGGGAGAGTTTGACGGACACGGAACAATACGTACACTTTTAGTAAGTTTAGTCTTTAACGTTCCTTGCACGACAGAAATGTAAATCGACACGGGGGAGTTACGATAAGAGGATTTATGGGTGTGAGTGTGAGAGAATAGAGCAAAAGAATTACATTAAGCTTTAATGTATAATCAGTGGCGTGCCCAGGACCTTTCTTTTTGGGGGGATGACTAATTTTCCCTTAATCAGTAACGTGGCTAGGATTTTTGAGACGTGTATAATGTACTACCTACAAATAATCCGGAGGGCTTCCCTCACCGGTTGACCGGATTTTTTTGACATAGGTGTTGGAGATTTTTTTGGAGTTGCATCGATAATTTGAAGAGCAGGGATGGCGTTATCAAGATCAACCTACATCAACTGCATGCATATTTTTATTGTTAAAAGGCTCTCCCTGCTTAATTCATGCAAAGCAACAGCTTTTCCAAAAGAAAAATGTACTGACAAAACACAATTCCCTGCTGGCTACGCCTCTGCTCCGAATGGATCTTTTCCCGACTGGCTGGCAAACCAAAATGCCCCCCCCTCCCCGGTGCGCACGGCACTGATCCTGATGCCATGGCCCGTGAAGCTTAAAAGTAGAAGATGAAGAATGCGGTAACTGACGGGCCTACGCGAGATTGATAGGCCTACCTTTAATTTCTGATCCCTTTTATTTTTTATACAATACGTACCAAATGGAACGACTTCTACGGATATAATAGAACTATACTGGAGTTTGAGGAGTTCTGAAAAAAAAAATAGAATACGAAGTGCTCGAATACAGGGTCCCGGCACAGGGTAGGAATGATTAAAAAAAATAGGAACCTGTGAGACTTCGTGTTGCGAGTGCAAAATTTACGAAGTTAACAATGCGAAGGAAAGACAGGATCACTTTTCCTTCAGTGATCGCTTATGTTCTGTGATCGCTTCCATTTCATTGATCGCTTCCATTTCAGTAATCTCTCCCGTTCACTCAGCTAGGGGGCCTCCCGCTAGTGTACATAAATGTAAGCTTGATTCAAAAACTACTGCTGGAAAAAAGTTACTGGAAACATCTCTACTGCGAGGCTTATTGGTGATTCCAAATAATGCACATGAAGTTGTAAAATAATAAATTCAAGTTACACTCTGCGGGTAACAAATTATCAAAACCACAAAGGTACCACTGTATTTATATGTGACACCACACAAAGTATTTGGAAATCTGGCCTGGAGCCAAATACATGTGAAGTAAAGTGAACCACAGAAAAAGAGATTGCATTGAAACTTAAAGAGACCTGCACATTTGGAAAATATTGCGCCCTAGCTTTTCAAATCGATTTTTGCATTGTTGTAAAGCTTTTACATTTAGCCCTCACCTGAATGATTAAACCCAAAATCGGGTCCTTATGGGTTAAACAGATACAATTTTAAATTAGTAGGTCGCCGGCCGACATTAATTTCATAACAAAAAAAGACGACAAAATATTCAGACAAGAAAATGCACACCATATTCATGTTTTCCGGGGCATGCACCCTGTTTGATCGGTCTGTGACCTTTGGGTTTTAATATCAGGAGATGAGTCTATTGAGGATTCATGTAATCATATTTGTTGATTAAGTTATGGTAAACTATAAAAAGCCTACCAAGATTTACCTCAGTCTTACCCTTGTATTAACGTCCCTATCTGTATTGAGTGTGTAGTTTATGTGTAAAAGGTATCTCTATTCTTCCAATGGCCTACATTTGAGAGTAATTGAAGAAATTTCATATTTTGTAAAAAAGTTCCGTGCCGATTTAAAGTGGACAGGAGGAGATTGTGAGGATACAAATCTTTCATTTGCATGATTGCTTATAGGACCACCTTCCGAGAACGTTTCGGAAGGTTTTGACGGACCAACAATTATGGAAGAGACAACCCCAAACTAAGTTTTGAACTTGCTGGTTGTCTAATGTGCCCTATTGAAAAGCACGGTTGGATTCAGTGCCCCCCCCCCCCCCCAGTTTGCGCCACCCCACCCACCCCGGCCAGAAGAAAAATGGATTTTTGGCAAAAATCAGTTAATTTGGAGTCAAAAATCAAAAACATTTGGTAAAACATTGTGGCCAAAAATTGGTTAAAAATCTTGAAATCTGCTATTCCCCCCCCCCCAGATTTCACTTTTTCCCAAAAAAAAATCCACTGTTTTAATTATTTTAAAAAAAAAAAAAAAGAGTTCATGGTTATTGATCTATATCAGGTGAGGGCAGCCTAAGAAATCTGGAATTTAGACATTGTCAATGGGTTTAACAGTTTCAAACTAATGTGGAGTGAAAATGCTGAATTTTTAGTGATATCAAGTGAAAATTTTCTATTCAAACTGTCAAGAGTTGAAGAATCAAATCAAAGGTTAAAAGGTCCATGGTCCGATCACTAATGGCCTTGTCCCCGAACCCCAGATTTTACCGTTAGTGGTCAAAATTTTGGATATGAGGAAAGGCCCTATTTTTTCTCATTTTACCCTGTGATTTTAGGACTAATGGATGTTTGGTTTGGAGTTCTGAGTGAAAATGTGCCCCATTTTGGGGGTCCAATATGAATTGACACAGTACTCTATGGGCTTACAAATCAGTTTTTTAGTCTCACATCAAACAAAAACGGAATGAAATTCGGGTGCGAAACGTTACAAATGGGGTTTTGGGATGAAGGCCCATTCTATCAAGATAAAAACTTTATAATACTTAAATGGGCCATCCCCCTTTAAGGTTATGGTTTTAATGGTTTATATGTAATAAAGGATGAGGATGAGGCAGAGGCCATATGCCACTGATCGAAAGGGGTCTAATTGCCCTATAACAATAGCTGTACCTCTTCAAATCAAAACAGAATTCTCCACTTCATCATCCAACTTGGGGGGGGGGTTGATGTTTGCTGACCATGGGGATAATTACAGTACAAAAGCAGCCACTAATGAATTTAAAACTGTAAGGTGTGTGGCACCTGTAGTAACAATTTTTTTTATCAATTAAAAATTGAACCATATTATATGCGTCCACAGACTTTCAATTGTGTTATTAAAGGTACAACAAGAGATTACGAGCATCATATATTGTGGAATATGTAGGGATTTCATATAGACAACGATAGTTCTTTACGTTGTTTTGGCTACAGAAATGCCATGAAAGTGAAAAACCAAAGTGATTTTTATTTGCTATAGGCTGAATTCAGTATTTACTTCTACTATAAGAAATTAGGATTGTGTACCACATGTGTACCACCTGTAGAATTCCATAATCTTACAGATGGGGATATTTAGGCAAATCCTTTACATCAGTGCAAAAATCAGGGAATTCAATTTTGTAGGGATAACATGATATGCTATGATATCTTTCTCGTTGCCACCCAATTTCTCAACTTAATCTTGCGCACCCCCCTGTCATTTCTTAAGAAAAGCCTTTGTCAAAAAATTACAAAAGTTTCTCATGAAACCAAAATCTTCCCTAATTTTATGGGGAGGAAAAGTGGTGGGTGTCGAGGCTGGAGGATGGGTAGTGCCTCCTGTAAAAGGCAGCTATTTGCCATAAACGGTGCGCTTGTGTAAATAAACCGGTAAATCATGAATCTAGATACCATGTCGGTACACCACCTGGACTCGGCAGCAATAATGTTAAACCCCCTCTATTGTCGACATAGCAATTGATTTACCACTCCTTTGGTTTAAGCACTGTGGGTTTAAGTGAGTATACACGTTGCCTCCTCATAAAAAGATACTACTGGGACCCAATCGAGGGGGGGGGGACGGACTCCTATCTTAACGGTGACGTGTATGTAAGGCTGTTAAGACCTCCATTTTTAGCATCGTTGTCACCCAAGACCTTATATTTGAAAATGTCACCCATCAAACCCCCCAATTTTTTTGTCGGGTCGCCTTAGCGACCGACTATAGAAACCACTGCTCTCAAAATTGCGAAGGAGTGTATTCATAATAGCTGAAGGTCGTTTCATTAAATGTTTCTTTATGAAAATGATTTACGTACTACTATTAAATTTTGGAGTTTTATGTTGGGTGGTGTATGCGATGCAATTTAAGACAAAGAATAAACATCATGCATGTTTGAAATGGCCTTTAAACAAGCATTTCCTTTGTTTGTCTCTGTGAAGACTTGCGTTTGATGGAGTTTGGTTAAAACGTTGCAGGGATAGATAAAGGGGAGTACAACTAGGCGGAGAGCTATAAGTAGAAAATGATCAAGGCCCAACGAGAGTTATACTACGTATGATTTGAAGATATTTACCATGTATTGTGCTTGATATTATTTAAGACGAAGCTTTTTTAGGTAACATCTTTATTTGAAAAGACAGAGGTGTAAACCTACCATTAAATTACCGTTAAAATTTGAGGATTCAGTTTTAAACACATTTTGCGCCAATTGGGCGTTTTTCCTTTCTTGTATTTGAAATGATAGGAAGGTGTAACCTATGTTAAATTAAAGTATAATTGGGGATTCAGTTTTAACACATTTTGCAGCCCAATTGGGCGTCGTTTTTTTCTATTTTCTTTATTTGAAATGATAGGAAGGTGTAACCTATGTTAAATTAAAGCTTATAACTTGGGATTCAGTTTTAACACATTTTGCCGCCCATTGGAGTTTTTATTTCTTATTTGCATGACAGGAAGGTGTTAACCTATGTTAAAATTAAGTTATAACTTGGGGATTCGGTTTTAACACATTTTGCGCCCAATTGGGCGTTTTTCTTATTTTCTTTCTTTGAAATGACAGGAAGGTGTAACCTATGTTAAATTAAAGCCTTATAACTTGGGGAGTCAGTTTTAACACATTTTGCGCCCAATTGGGCGTTTTTTACTATTTTCTTTATTTGAATGATAGAATCGTTAACCTATGTAAATTAAAGCTTATAACTGGGGATTCCAGTTTAGCACATTTTGCGCCCAATGGGGTTTTTTTTTTTTTTAATGATTTCTTTATTTTGGAAATGGGACAGGAAGGTGCTAAAACCTATGTTAAATTAACGCTTAGAACTTGTGAGGTCAAATGTCAACGGGAGGAGATCCAACGTGTAAACAAGGTGATGGTTCTAATGCAATCTATGCTCATGTATCAAAAATCTACCTTTAATTCAGTTATGAGAGTTCTTTTTTACATGTTTCGTTAATACACGTGCAACTTAAAACTAGAAAACACATCTACTCCTTTAAATTGCTTTTAATGTCATTCTTATTTCTTGTAAAATTTGCCTGCGACCCCGACACAGTTTTTTTAATATACTGTTATTGTACCACTGTCACCAAAGACCCCTATTTTGGGGGGCAAAATTTTCACCCAAAGACTCCCTATTTTGGGGGCATTTTGCAAAATTTTCTAGAAAGATTTTGGGGAAAATTTTGCAAATTTGTCACCAGGAAAAAAC
>JAMKCH010018289.1:0-23297 GCA_023653785.1 Ophioderma brevispina
GTATTGCCTCCTATTGCACTTCGGCCGTTCTAGAGCCGACTACCCTGCGACGTGTTAGGGTTAATATATGGGGCAAATTATCTGATCGTATCTGTGGATCGGCCGATACTACAAAAAATATCGGCCATTGGATCGGCAGAGGAAACCCCCTGGATCGGTTACTCTCTAATGACAACTATAAAAAAGGTATCGTTGTGTAGTGTTGTCTTGGGAGAATGATGTCAGATTATGACCAGTAGTGGTGGTTTTGGGTCACAGCTTTCTGTAGTAAACAGTGCGTAAATATTCAGTGCATTTCGTGTTCCTTCTGTAAAAGAATTTTTGATGGGTTTTGTTTAATTCCACAGTCCCGAGGTTGATGAAAAAATTTGACTAAACGAGAGGTAAGGAAACCGTATAGAGCTGGGAGTTACCGTTAATTTCCTATCCGTTTACACGATTAGTATTTTCGTTCGTTTAAACGTGTAAACGGTCATAACAGCTGCCAAATTTGGCGCTGCCACGAAAATGCAATTCAAGCACCATAAATCGTCCGTAATCAGGTTACCCAGCTTTGCATTCGATCATATTATCATTGTCTCAGAAGACCGCACGCATTAGGCTTAAAATTGCTTTTTGACCGCTTTTTTGTTTTAGGTTTTACTCGCTTTAAATTTTTTTGTAAAAAATTTCAGAAAAAAAATGAAAATTTGGCCGAAAAATTGAAAAAAGTGGGCCAAAAATGCAATAAAAAAAATGCATTTCGCATTAGCGTTTTTCTAAAAAAAAATGCATTTCGCATTGCGATTTTTCACATTTCTTCTGAGACAAACTTGTTTTTTTTTTGGCCTTATCCAGCAAAAATTGCACAAAAACAGTGTTTTCCAACTGATTGATGTAATGAAAATTAAACTAATTTCTAAAGCTTAACCTTTTATACAATTAGGGGTAGCTTAAAGGAGAACTGTACTAAGAATAACTTATACAATATACGCTATAAAAATAATTATTGAGCACTTATAGAGTGGTTTCATGGAAAAACAGAATTATACAAACCATAAAAATGAATTAAAATATTTGGTCTGACCATGCACTATTTGAAATTCGTGCTAGTGTATATGAGATGTTATGCGATACTGACGGCACAGTAGCATCATACACCTTCCCACGTGACACCTTTATTATATACATTTCCTATGGCATGTATGACGCAAACGTGCCGACCGTATCGCATAACACGTTATGCAATAGCGCAAATTTTTAAATAGCGCATGGTCAGACCAGATGTTTTATTCATTGTTATGGTTAATGATTTTGTTTTTCGATGAAACCACTCAATATGTGGGCATTAATTTTTTTACAGTGAATATTGTATAATATTATTCGTTGTACGGGTTCTCCTTTAAAGAAAGTCTTGAAAGTTACACGGAATTGCTGGAAGAAATTGCTGGAAGGGTTTTGGATGATTTTTATTGGCCACGGGTCATTAAATTGTAATGGATTTTTACAGAATTGGTCATTAAGTTTCAGATTCAGTTCAGTTTTATTCATCATAACATATCGAACGTGACAGAAATACAAGTATCTTATATAATAATACATACAGAATCAATTGTAGACTTATAAATGAACGGTGTGAGGGATATGATACTAGGAACCAGTAAGGACAACCCTATAGGGCTATGGTTAATTGCTGGCCCTGTAATACATACAAGTCCAATATCTAAATATTACAAAATGATCAAGTAAGGGGTGATATATAATATTACCTATGGGTAAATATCATAACAAAGAACAGAGACAACAACCAAAAACAAACATATATCTAATAAACAAACACTGAGGGTATGACGAGGGGTGGGGAAATTTAAAAAAAAAACATTGTTTAAAATTGTGCAACTTTAATGAGAATCACTTAATGTTTTATTCTGTCGTCATCATCAATATTTTTTTCTAATTTATTTTTTTCTTGCTCCAAATCCCTGAAAAAATTACTGAGTCGGGAGGTTCACCAACGGGTCGTCAGTAAACCCGAAACCTGACAATTATTTTGTGCAGCCTTACTACGGATTCGTCACGCTAGTTAGTCAAGAGTGCAGCTGTGCAGACCGGGGGGGGGGGGCACTCAACTTTTTTTTCAGTAGGGATGTAGGCCCCGATTTCCGAACTCGGGGGCTTGGAACGGATTTGTCTCCGACAGTAGGGCTTGGGAACTGAAATTTTGAATAAATTTGCAGGCTTGGGAGCTGAACTTTGCTAAAAGCCAGCTTCTGAGGCCCAAAATTTCTGAAGGGGACCTTAAAACTGAATTATGCTCAACTGGGTCTGATAACGGCTTTGGATAGACGCAGAAAAGGGGTCGTAAGGGGCCGCACATACCCGTACCTCTTTCCATGTCATGCCCCCCGGTCTGTGCAATGCGGTCATGGCAACTTTTAACAATGCGTCTCAGATTTTGATTCCAGACAGATGTAAACCATATATTCTAAGCCACGATTCCTTTAATGTAGTCAGGGATCCTAAATATATCGGAATAGGACTCGATCAATGAAGTGGAGGCAATACTTCTGAAATATGTGACTTTCTTAGGGCGCGCCGGTCGTAAACAGTTGGGGGCGCGTGTCCTACCGCATTCCCGGATGTATACATCATACGCATAATCGAAAATTGTGGCGCTCTTACGACACCTGCGAATCGGTCTATGGTGGATTTGTCTAGTCCACCCGCCTGTCATAGTCCGCGCGTCAGCCCCTTCCGGGGCCCGGCATGGCGCTATGGCCATTCCTGCTAAGCATAGCTTTATCAACCTGACATATTTTACTGGCCCCTCAAGTCAGGCCAAAATGAACCCATAGGATTGTAAAAACATTTTGCTGCACTAATGATTCTCTAAATGAGTCCATTTTTTAGGCAAATTGACTTTACTTTTGGGCTGTAAGACATTGGTAGACCACCCTTAATGTTTGTACATAGTTTTTCAGGAAAATAGAAACTTAAAGATTTCTTTTGATGCACTTTTCAAGGACGATAAATTCACTTCACAGACTAAGTCAAACAAGAAATCCAGTGACATGAGACCCCAGTGAAAGGTCATACATGTTCGACCCTTTGTAAACATTTAAAAAGCCCATATATACTTCTACTCATGAGCATGCGTACAGTTGATCTTGGGTCAAAGTTAGTCCTGCTGACATGATTCCTCCTATTTACATATTCCACTCAATCTGCGGTATGACCTGGACAAACCTGCTACAGGTGGTTTTTCTTGCTGTGACTTGTTTCTATAAACCCTCCCGAACACATAATCCACAGGTAGAAAAAACAGTTTAGCATTGCAAGACAATGCTAATTTGCACAAATCCTAATGTGCCAATTTGGCCTATATTTTGTGTAATAACCATATTTAAACGGGGACGACCCGATTTAACTAAATAAAGTTTCATCTTGATAGAAATGGTCTCTTCACCTCTAAAGCCCATCTGTAGAGTTTTTGCGCTGATATTCCAACCCGTTTTTCATGTGAGGCTAAAATATGATTTTCTTATCCCTATCCCAATCCTGTTTTACCATTCCAACACCTCCTGGCAGCCATAGCTGGGTGCATCCTGCTTGAATTCAACCCAAATGTGCAGATTCAGTTTAGCTTTCAATTATAATACTTAATCCAAGCGTGGTACAGACGTACAAAAGATGTGGCTAGTTTTGGTTTTGGAGGGCCCCCAGTAATGGCGGATCATTTTTGACCATCAGTTGGCTGGTCGGATTTGTCTATGTGTAAAATTAATATCGGTCGACAAAATGGGGTACAGTTCGCTGGGCACTTTCTCTTCCAGCGCGCCAAATATCTTTAACCTAAGATTTAAGGGTAAATGAGAAAAATAGTAGCTTTCTTTAATACCAAAATGTTTACCACTTACTGTAAAATCTGGGAGTATGGGTATGATGCTATTGAGCGAACAAGGGCACAGCCCTTTAACTCTTCAATTTTCTTGCTTCCAACCATAGGACCCGAGGTACTTAGGTCAACCTTTTTGAGTTGGGTACCGTGTGAAACTGCAGAATATGTTGCTGATTCTCTGCCTCATTGACCATGTTGACGGTCATTTATTCCACTCCGTCCTCAAGGTGGGTAGTGTTTGGCCTTTCTCCTCGCTTTCGGTTGACTTTATCTGCAGCAGTCTCACATGATGCGTTGCCGTAGATCTTTGTGCCACATATCACACCCCCTGTTAGAGCTGCGTAGTAAGGTCTGTGAGATGTAGACTTTGGTGACGTCCTGAAAGCTGGCGCCTTTTTTTACGCTGCTGTCCTACATATTACTCAGGCTATTACCAAATGCCCTGCTTTTCACAATGTTCCCATACTTAATGACCCCCATTTTCTTCTTTCCTGCTATCCACTTTTATCACAGTTGCATAAAATTATCCACTTTTTAAAGAATTTGAACACCTAAATTCAAAATTTTTTGCAGCCTACGTGCACATTTTTAAACAAATTTAAATATCAGGGCATCAATTTTAATATTCCATGGCAGTTTGAACTCCTTTAAAGATCATTTCATCTTTTAATTTCAGTTTTAACATTTTCCCCCAAAAAAAAAAAAGAAAAAAAAAGGTGATTTTCATACTGGTGACCCCATTTTAATTCAGCTCAGTGTACCGAATGCACCCGTATTTTTGGGTACATTTTACCTAAAGGACCCTATTTTTCACCTGGCCGAGGCATATACCATCACTTGCATAGGGAGTGCCCCTCCCCCGGCACTATTTGACCCAATGTGGTGAATAATACTCGCTGATAAAAAGTTGCTAAATAAAGATCCTCCCCATCCCGATTGCAGTCTACAATCATCTAAATGCAAATTAATTTTGGCGGGAAAATGGCGGCCATCTGAATATCTTATATATCAATTGCAAGTGCTACACACCTTGCAGGCATAACATGTAAATATATTCAAATACTAACAGAAAAATGGAAAAATCTCCCTAAACAAGCGTTTATGAGCTACTGGTCCAGCTACCTTTGTCGAACTATGGGCGTATACGTCCATGTTAGATGCAATTCCATGTCTTGCCATGGCGGCCGGGGGGGGTTGGGTGTGGGCCGGGGTGGGGGGGGCCGTGGGCGGGGGGCCGCCGGTGGGGTGCCCCCCCCGGGTGGGGGGGGCGGGGGGGGCGGCTTTCCTTTTCTACCTTTTTGATATGTTGTTTGGGAGATCTGTTAGTGCTAGTTAATCAAGAAAACCTTCTGTAGAATTTTGTCCAGGTGTACCTATTATTTTTCATAGATTGAGTGGACTAATACTGCACTTGTCAATTTCAATCCCGGCCCTGGGGGTCCCGGACATAGTCTTGGTATATGCCGGGACATAACCGGGCAGTACAAAAAAGTATTGCCCCCAAGCCTGGATGGTTACCGACTTGCCGCAAATGTACGGTCGCTTGTCCACGCCCTGCCGGGACAATCATTGATGAAGCTGGACTTAAGCCGCGTACAAAAAATTTCCCAGGCTCCGCCGACATAAACGTGGACTTTAAACTCTGTGTTCCACACCATATAAAACCAGCTATCATTGAGCATTAATGCCCGTCAAACTGTAGTAATCACCATTTTATATAGCTAGCATTGCAGGCCGATCCCTTCCATGTCGTGAAAGGAAGCGTACAAGTAGCACACACCACGTCGTCGCACGGTCCGAGATATCAACTAATCCAGGATCGATATTTTCAATGTAAATCGCCAGAAAAACATCAAAATCACAGAAAATTTTAAAAAATTAATATCGACTGAATCACAAGAAATTACTAGAGGTTTGTCTGATTCATTTAATTCGTAAAATCACCGTAGGTAGTGAAAGCTATTTATATTTCTGCTAAATGCCAGGAAATATTGTCATTTCATTGCATAAACTCGGCATTTAATATAAAATATTGAATCGCTAGGAACAAATAAATGCTCATGAAATACATTTCTGTTTATAGCTCAAAATACTTCTCGGAACCGCCGCATGTTCCGATATAAAAAATCAAAATAATTAAATGTAATCGCGATTTCCGAACTTGTTTTTTTGGCAGGGTTATTCCCATTCAAATTTCCATTTTATCCCGGGCTCAATTTACCGCAATGCGCGCCGAGCTGAGGTCCCGGCCCTGGGGTCTAACAGTTAGAGAACAGGGAAATTGAAGATTGTCAATAATCTAAAAATTATAACAAATCTATTTTAATTGCCATAAATTTCCTTTTTTTTATTTGAAATGTGCAAAAGATTTAAGTAAAATTGACCATTTAATATTGATAGTGGGTTTGGTTTGCTTGGGCAATAATATCTTGGTATGGATACTTTTTTGTTTTCAAGCGAACACATGTTTTCAATCAAATATTTACGTGCCTTTGTAATTTGAACATTTCCCCAACTACTGTTTTCCCATAATTTGGTACCAGTAGTATTCCAACTTTTAATGAAATAATAAACTTTCCCTTTTTTCCAGGCCCTAGAAATATACTATAGGCCACTATTTATACTATACTATACTCTGCTAGTTTATGTCGGATATCGCCGTGGATAAGTGGATTTTTTTAACAACCCACAACGGGTTTTGTTTCTCAAACATACTTCCGATGTGATGAAAATTCGGCTCGGTTCTGACACTCCGCGATCCAAATGTAGTATGATTTTATATAGCTAGACATGTTGTTGCATACCCGGGAACGAGCCAGGATTGTACATAGTTTTAAAGCAGTCCCCGCCCCCATTGGCCGAGATAATACGGGGATTGTCACACCGAAGCCCTGCTAGTAGGGCTGGACATACGGGGGTGACAAAAAATGTAAGCCCGGCTACCCGGGATTTCGTTCTACGTTAGCGGGGACAAAGGCGGGGGTGTCACGACAGCAAAATGAACATTCCCGTCTAAGTCCCTCTAGCCCCGGGACCCCCGGGCCCGGGATTGAAATTGACAACGTGCTGATCATTATGCCATTAACTTAATCAAAGGAGGAGTCATGCCAAACTGTTGTACTGATAAGACCAAATTTTTGTCCGACATTCTTCATAATGTTCACTCTTCACGAAAATAAATATTACCTGATGCCACCTTGAAAGTATTCCTAGAGTGTAAACACCACAGGATAGTCGTAAATATCTTTTAGCCACTCTTTTGGAATTAAATTTCAGGAATTTCAAGACATTGGGGGTAAGATTTAACTGGTAACTAAGTCCTGTTTTGTGTTTGCAAATGCTTAACGAAAGCTTTAAGCTTGTATGCCACAGTTACATGACTAATTCACAAGGTGTATATTGACTAACAGAGCAGCAAGATTGAATCTTGAAAAGAAAAGCTAAAATGTTTAAATCCTCGCCGGTTAAAAATAATATATCACCGTAACGGAGAGTGTGAATGCATAATGTAGGCCTTTATCGTAATTCTACTAAAAAGAAAAGAATCCCAACCCTAATTTTTGATGGCCTTTCTAAATTGAGAAAAAAATAACATTCCCAGGCTGAGAAGAAAATTTTTAGCTTTTTTGTTTTTAAAGATATTTTTTACTGGCTAGTCCCAAGAATTGTGACTACACATTGACATTTTAACATTGGTCATTATCATATCACTGAATGTGTAGTCACATAAAGTTATGTGTAATTGGTTAGCCATTTAACCACCACCAATTTTAGATATAAATTTGTACCTTGATTTTATCTTGAGGACCCCTTCTACTATATCTAGAAGTAGCATAATAAAAGATATTGTCAAAATACTGGCAACTAAGTATAATTCTGATGAAATTTGATTGTTCAATCTGACCAGTACCAACCACACTCCTTCAAAAAGTAAAGTGTAAAGAAAGCATAATAAAATCACTGAAAACAATTACCACCCCTATCCTGCATGTTCAGTCTAAAACTGGATAGAAAGATAGTAATCATAATACTATGCGATGGATGATGATAAACATCATTTTTTGGTTGCATGCTGCTTGAAACTGATGAGAGGTGAGTGCAGTAGAATTGTTAAATGGCGAACCAATTAACACATACCTTTTGGGACTACACATTCAGTGATATGATAATGACCAATGTTAAATAATGTCAAAATGTGTAGTCACAATTATTGGGACTAGTTATTGGGTCCCATTTTCGCAAATCAGATTGAAATGCCTTCAATATTCAAATATGTTGACGTTACGTTGGTTGTCTCCTTTACCAGCCAGTCTAGAATTATTACATACCCCACGAGATGACACATGAAGGGATGAATAACATACTCTGCCAACCATCATCCATCTTGGTCATAAACAAGACTTTCACACATTGTTATGTCCGGAAAAATCGCTATTTAACTCATTCACACATTTCAAATGAATTACTATATGACTAACTGGTGCCAAAGGTGGAAGAGTGTTTAGCAAAGCACCGGTGAAAGCTTATTGAATCGGAATCAGGTAATATTAATCATAAACTTGGAGTGAAATGACTGTCTAGTGTCGCAACCGATCGCATCGTAAGTGTTTTTTCCGAATCGGACCGCTAACTTTTTCGATCTAATCGAACGGTGAAATTTTTCCTTCAATTTACGCGAGTCTGATGAACCGATCAATCCTATTATGCAAAGAATAGTCTGGCTTTCATTTTAGGTTCACATCCTTGTCACAAACTCACCTACTGTACATGAAGAGGCTATATAGCAGTCCACTTTTCCCAACCTTTATATTTGCAATAAAAACCGAAACTCTGTAGCACTCCAATATGGTCAAATCAAGTACAAAATTCAATGTTTTCAACACACATTGTATTTGAACATAATTGGCGCGGTTAATTTGCTTGTTTACAGCGTGGGAAAGTTACATCATAGCCAGTTCATTCCCCTCTTTAGGGCATAGTATATTGTCTAGGTGAATTGGTTTCCCAAGGTTTATTCCCTCGTCTGTGACCAGTCACCAACACATCACCGACATACTTCTTGTTGACCAACAGATAATAATAGGTCATCTTCCTCTTTCCCAAGGGCCAAGCTCGGCGTTGTGGGCGGGGCATATTCAGAGAACACATCATTTATGGTCACACGTGCTTTAGAAGCTTACACCTGTGCCCTGCAGTGGTATGTTGAATGTTTGCAATAACATGGCGGTCTTTCTGTTATTTGCCTAATCTTGTAGATTTCAGCTGGGGCTGCAAGTAAGCCACTTGATTGTACTTGTCTATTAAACTTGGGAATATTGAGTATATATTACTTTCAAGTACTGGGAATCCTTAAAACAAAATTAGTAAATTATAAGATTTATCTGCTATATGAACCACAAATGTGTTCTCATATTGTACTGGTCCTATCTCTGAATTGTTGCAAGAACTTAGTGGCTATTTTCAACTTTGGTTTATCGATAAGAATCTCAATTCCCTTTCCTCCCCGACTTTTTTCACTCTAATAAACAATGGAACTATCTATCAATGGATGATAACGAGCTTGAGTTAATACGTATACACTATATACAACACCAGGTCGATTTATTGATATCGGTTTGTTACTTTTAGGGCTTCCAGCCGTTGTAGTGGTACTTGAATAATGCCAAGTTAAAAAATGGAACGGGATCGGATCGGCAAGATTAAAAGAGAAATCAAATCGGAAATCGGCATATTCTAACCTTGGGGTGATCGGTTGGACACTAGTGGTCGAAATTTGAAGGCTTCACAATAAAATCCTAGCTGTTTACATGTACTACATGATTTGGGGACTTCACATATAGACTGTTAAAGGCATACTGTTTAAGAAACTTTATGTGAAGTCACATTATTGGGACTAGGGTCAAAGTCCGGTATTGGCGGCATGCATATCAATCCTCACTTCGACTGGAGTATGTCATAGGCTTCAGGCGGGTAAAATTGTGTAAGAATGCCCATACACGTTTTTTGTAGTGATAGCGCCGCAACGGACGCGAGTCCAATTCATGCATTATGACGCACTTACATAGCGTGAATAACACTGCCATTGTACGGAACCGCGAATCATGAGAACTGATTTCATACGTATGCCCTCTAATCCGAGTTCTACTCCCCTCCCTTTGTTCGTCGGCCCTATAGTCCTCCCTTTCCAACTGACCGTGTGACTGCGACCTACCGATGCTGTTGTAACACCATCAATTACAATCCAAGTAATTTTGGACGGAGAAACTCAAACTTGAAATTAAGTTGAATTTTTCGCCGTATCATCGAGAATCGGAAAAACAAATGTATGCAATCTTTAGGCATTTCTCAAATCAATGTAAGCAAGAATTATAAGTATTTTCTGTGTAAGTCACAATCACGGTAATATGCTCGTCCCATGAGTACATATGGATTTGTGTAGTTTTGACGCTGGCCTGAATAGCCTTTTTCTCGTAACTAGAGGCAGGGCCTTCAAATTAACAATTTTAGAATTACTGCACCGGTGCATGTAACTTCAAAATTTACAATGCAGACAATGGTAAAAGTTACATGTCACAGGCTAATGTTACATGATTGGTGCTACTGCGAACATATCGACTCTGGATACTTTTAGCTATGACAGTTGGCTCAAATTTTATCATTTCAAGCCTTCCAATGACTTTATGAAATAAGCTAAATTGCATAGTTTATGAATTCACAAAGTTTTAGATCACATGCACCAGTATACAAAAGTTACATGCACAGAGAGACAGTTAATGCACCTGTTCACGTGGCACCCTGGGTAATTCCGCACCTTACTCAGAGTCCCATTTAGTTCCTATTCCTGCTAAGCATAACTCCACATGTCTTTAACATGTTGTCATTAACAGATGTGGAGTTATGCAAACCACATGGAGTACCTTTTCCTCCCCTGTTACCAGCAATGAGCAGTGGCCATTTCAAAGATCCAACTTTGCACACTGCAGATAACAAAATAATCAAAAGCATGTCAGAATTGAGTTGATATGTTACTTACTAGATAATTTAAAAATACCTTTGAAAAATAGGTAACCCATGTGACGTATGCATGATCTCTGGTGCCTTGTCAATGATGCTTGGTCATTGCACTGGAGTGGCAGAGTGATTGTAGTCGCAATTTTCTTCAAACTTTGTAATCTCTAGGTTCTTTTAATTTTTTTTCCACATATGTCATCGCATTGATATAGGATCTCAAGTGTGTTTGATATGAAAACATGGGATATATCGGACATTGGAGGGATTTGATAAAAAGTTGATGGTAGGGTAACAGGGGAAAGGTATTCCAGTTGTTTTGCATCGGATTAATGACAACATGTTAAAGAACATAATGTGGAGTTATGCTTAGCAGAACTAGTTAGTCCTAATAATGGACGTCACATGACGTTTCTTTAAACAGTATCTGCTAGCATGACTTCGACGTGGCCTTATTCTTTTATTAACCTGCATTTACTGGCCCTCGAGTCATGCACAAATGAACTCTAGACGAATGTAAAAATAATTTTGCTGAATTATGATTCTCTAAATGAGTCCAATGTTTAGAAAAATGTACTTACTTTTGGGCTGTAAGACATCGGTAGACAACCCTTAATGTTATGAATTTTCAGAAGTCTTGACCTAGAATTATAAACTTAAAAGAGGAAATAATTTGCCCTTCACAGACTAAGTCCAAACCGGAAATCCAAGGGACATGAGACAGGTGAAAGGTCATACATGTGCGACCCCAATTTGTAAACATTTAAAAAGCGCACCATGAATATTCCAGTCGCAAGCGAGCGATTCTGCTCATGAGCAGGCGTAAACAGGTGATCTTGGGTCAAAGTCCGGTATGCGCATGCCAATCGCTCTCTTCGACTGGAAATTATAATAGGCTTCAGACCGGTGATTTTGAAATTCTGTAAAATTGCCCGTACAAGTTTTGTAGGATAGCGCCGCAACGTACGCGGTCCTAACTCTGCAGTATGTACGTATTGACATAGCGTGAATAACACTGCACCACGTACGACCGCGAGCATGAGCTAATGATTTCATAGACAGTATCGCCTCTACTTTCTTGTTCGTCGCCTTAGGGTCCCTGTTTCTCCTGACCTTATGGCAGTCCAGTCGTATTCCGGTGTAGTCCGTATCACAGACTGTGAAAGCTATTATCTAAATTAGTACTGCGCGAGAGTACAGTTCCGTCATAGCGAATGTATGTAAATGAAACAAATCTCAAATACCCGGAAAACGAAGGGGTCGGGACAATTTTGCACCAGAGTGTCCATTCCTATGTTTTGTTTTGACTATAGTATGTATCGTAATTGGCTTTGAACCTATAACCTAGCGGAGGGGAAAATTGAACGTTTTTGTAGGGTACTTCAGTGCTCGCAAAGATGGAAAGTGAACACGCAACGCTCCGGGTACATCCATTTTTCCCCTAATGCCTTTCGGTATTAGTCCAGTCTTGAGAATTTTTCAAACGCTGATTTCCAATCACGCCAACTTTTTTTCCAACTTTAGAACACCAGATTATGTACTTACCGGACCGCGTAAAACTGACCTCAGACTGCTGACCTACCAGATGCTGTTGTGTGCACGAGCAAAATACACAGTAAGTTTGGAGGAGAAGAAGAAACTGCAACTTGAAAAATTAATTGAAATTTTTACGAATTTATCATCGAGAATCGGGGAAAACAAATGCCGGCAATACTTGACGGGCATTTCTCAAGATCATGGGTAAGTAACAATGATAGGTTAGGTAAAAGGTCGGAGAAAGTCACATCACTGTAATTGAGTGCTCGTACCATGAGACATATGGATTGGTTATTTTCACGTGGGCCCGAAGGCTTTTGATCGTAACTGAGGTCAGTCCAATGTTAGAGAGGATGGTAGCCCCATATAATATGTATGTAGACCTCGAGTTACGCATTATCGGAACTGTTTAAAAACAGTATGCCTTTAAAGTCTATGTGAAGTACCAAACATTATGTGTATCAGCTAGGACATTTTTGTGTAGCTTTCAAATTTCGACCAACGCACCAGGTCACCTCCAATTTTCATATAACACCGGTGCGTTCGCTAACACTCTTATACATTTGCACCAGTAATATCCAATTGTTAAATTACAGATAAAGCCAGGGGGTTAGGACACGATATGCTCGATGTGGGCATTGGGGATTTCCAAACGGTCAATTCGGGAATTCTTACGTGCATTTCCTATGGCAGTCTCGGTCCCAGTGCACATTTAAAAAATCATCTCTAAACCTTTGTTCAAAAGATATTAGTAATAATAATGATAAATTAAGAAAAAATATGTACTTCAAAATCCGTCGGGGTTAATGGATTAAACCCCGCCTGCAAAAATAATAGGAATTTCAATAACGGTCATTAGATTTAATATCGTGACCAGGCCTTAGTCTTCTAAAGTCAAGTTGTGTGTAACCGTTCGATATGCGTAAGTGCGCCCTCCTACCATTAGTCTTGAAAACAGACTAGCACCCGGTTGATGCCGTTTTGAGATTTGTGTATGTTTGAAAAGATGAATGTCAGCCATATAATGTGTAATGTAGAGACCTCGAGTTATGGTTATCGGAACTGAGTGGGCTATGGCATGCAGCATGATCAGTATACATGCAAATTTTGTAATGAGAATAGCTGCTGTTCAAGTCAACACATGTAAGCCATTTTCTATTCTGGTGACACAAAATTTGAGCCAACTTCACCACCTCAACTTGCTGAGGATTTGTGAATTCTTCCTCCAAAATTACATGAAGTGTTTATTATTAGAGACCTGGCTATGCATGTAGAAGGTCAATATTTCAGATAACATCGAACACAGGGATCATTGATGACTTTAATCACCCTGATCCCCTTTCGAAGAAAAAAATGAAACAAGGGACTCGTATTTACGCGATGGTAAAATTATGTCCCCGCCGAATGATCGCGATCGGTAAGTGAGATAAAATAGCACAGGTCCACTTTAATTTTGGCCCCACCACCACTAGCTAAAAGAAATTGGTACCTTTTGGTGAAATGACTTCACAAGGACATCTTAAATTCATCATGTAAAAAAATCCCTAAAAATTTCACTACATTTAGTAAACATATGATAATTTATTCAATTTGGCAACACTATGTGTGAAAAAAAAATCATTGTGACCACATTTTAAATTGGGGACCCAAACGCGAGGTATAGAAAGGGGCAAAACACCATATTTTCACATTTTCCCAAGAAATGTAAACAGGCTGGCAACCCAAAAGACCTGACCACGTGTAACCACCAAAAATAAAAGAAGACCTTTCAATGAAAACATGGGTACTAAATATGTTAATACCTTTGTTGGTGGTATATTTTCCCCCCTCCACCTTAGCATTGAGTGTTATTTTGCATATCAATTGGCGCAATTGCATACTTAATTTGCCGAAATATGCCCAAAATCTAATCAGTCGAGAACTCTCGCCCACTTTCGTTCACCCAGTTACATCATTTACACCTTACAGAACTCAGAAAACTCTACACAAGCCTGGCGGGGAAAATTTCATAAATTCTGCAAAATTAGTATTAATTAGCATATTTTACCACCCCAAAATCTAATCAAGCGAGAACTCATCAACCGCTTCTTTCCACCAAGTACATCATCGTAGACCTCATGGAAATCCAGATAAATATCCACAATATGGTCACCAATGTTGACATTTCTGTGTAATGTGGACTTTTCCCTTGACCTTCCCCCACCCCCTGACAGACCCAGGGGAGGACCCTGGGGTATGAATTACATGGTTTAGGGGGTTTCCCCACCTACACTATACCCCAAGTTAGGCTACTCTAGCACATCCAGCAAAAAAGATATGACCAAAGTTCCAGGGTAACATTTTTATCACGGACCAACGGACATACGACATATACATAAGGAACATTTACGGGAAACATACATACGGACATCGGACGGAGGCCCATTTTATAGTCCCCTCCCAACCTTCGTTCGGCGGGGACAAAAAGTGCGAAAACCAGGGTGGCCCCGTCGGAAAAATCCAAAAGAGCGCACCCAATTGTTCAAAAATTTGATTTTGACAAACTAATTAATTTTTGTTCAATTTGCTTAATTTTTGGTGGTAATACCCATGTTTTGGGGTATTTAGGAATCATGCAATGCAACTTTCATCTCACCATAGCCTTTTGTTTTCTTGACTGAAAATGCCGTTTTTGTTAAAATTTGAGCTCCGAGGGCGCTTTCCATAAAATGTGCATCCGATTGATAATGGTGATTTAACATTCAAAAGTTGAGTTTGCTTGAACACTGCTGAAAATTGACTGCGTAGTGTTTGCGGATGGTTTTGTAACTGTAGGCTATTTAAAGAGACATGAGGAGATTTTCCAGAAAGTGGCCCCCAATTTTTTCAAAACCGGGTTTGTTCAATTGGGAAATGCTTTCCCAATGTATTAGATCACAGTTGAAGTGAATGAATAAGCCGAATATGGCCGTCTTTATGTAAATGTGATGATTAGTTCTTTCTGTCGTGCACGACAGAAAGTCAAAGCACGGTGTTCTAGGGGACAATTACGATATTTAGGCAAGTCAAAACAAGGTTTGCTTTCTGTTGTTACGTGTTTGTCAATGAACCTTCGGGACGTTCTTGGTAGGTGGTCTACAATCGACTGTGAATTTGGAGAAAATTGTATCCTAAAAAATCTCTCCCTGTCACTTTAAGGTCATAAAAATGCCCTCTCCTTGAGGTCCCACACGTAACAAAAGTTTATTGACCCCTGTGTATTCCTATGAGGAGGTTTTTGTCAAATTTTACATTGATTGGCCAACAGATCAACAATTCTGATGATTTCCCGATGGTTAAATTTAAACTTTATAGGAGGAGTATTTGGGAAAAGCGCGCCTCGCAGGGCAAATTTACCTAAAACTTGCCATATCGAGAAAACGAAAATTCGTGGTGAGATAGAAATTGCATAGAATGATTCCTTGTAGGCCAAAACATGGGTTATTGCCACAAAAATGAAGGGGATTAAACAAAAGGCTTATCAAGTTATGGTCATAAATATGAATTTGGCCAATTTGGCAGCCATTTTGGATTTTTGTTGGGCACCTGGTTTTCGACTTTTCCATTTTTTTCTCGAAAATGGGATAAGCATCATTAAAGTCATCATTCTAGCCTGTGTTCGAAGTGATCTGAAAATATGACCCAAATAGACCTCATAGCACAAACACTTTGTCTTTAGAAATTTGATATTAGGCTAATTTGTGGAAGTGCGCCGCTAATTAATGACGTGACTGACGGACAGCAGATTCCGGTGAACCAGAAGTGTGCTTGATGACTCATCATGATCAGAGAAGTTTTTTTATGAATGAATAACACAAGGGTCAACGTTGTCTGAGTTTTTTTTTTTCTACCCATGCGCAGTTCGATCAATAAAATTTTCATAATGACAGCTAATGACTATCTCAAAACCAGAAACGGAAACAGCCACTTCCGTTGCATTTTTAGTGGAAAAAATCTATTGCTTTCCCTAGAAAGTTATGAATTTTGAATTTTAAAAAAACATGTACGGGGATCTCTGTATAAATTGTCAAATTAGGTACGAAATGACACTAGTTAGATCGGTAAAAATACAACACATGTACTACGTGATAGCAGTCATTGCAAGTTAGTAGGGTTTTTGTTTAGAGGTCGGATGCCAATATTCACCTGTGTTTTCCGAGGAAAATTTTAAGAATTGTATTTTCCCCGTCGTAACCGCCCCCGTGACCATTGCGACCAGTAGCAATGTTTGAATGATGTATTAAATACTGTTTGAGAATAATTAATTTTCATATATGGTTGTTACAAGAAATAAAACTGTACTCATAGTTTCCCTAATTATTGTTATGGAGTGTTCATGGTGACCCTTGAGAATACTTGAAAAGCGCAATATATTTGGCATGTGACATGCTCTAAATAATCCCCATCTCGAGTCATCATAACCTACATGTCGGGAGCGTGAACGCATACCCTGGGTGGCCCTGGGATTGTTGCCAGCTTGTGGCGCCACCGCTGAAAAACATTTGGAACAAGGCGGTCCCCCGCCCGTCGCGGTCGCGTAGTAAATGGAAGGAAAGATAATTTTTCGATCAAGGGAGAATTGTGATGGAAATTAGTGGTTCTCAGACCACTGGAGATGCTGCCTAGCAGTTGCAATTGATGGTAATCAATGTTGACTACATTAAACCATTACAAACTATTTTAAGTTATTTGACCTTAGATGACACCTACTTGACCTTGAAATGACCTTCACAATTTTCGGTTTTAGAAATGTTGGACCACAGCCACAAAGTTTCATGACCCTTAACACAGTTGAGTTAGTTGACCTGAATACCCCAAACGGGAATTGACTTCAAAAATTTTCAGGCAATGAATGCGTACTACAACTATCAGTTTTCAGACCATACTACCAGGTGTATGGATTGACCTGAGGATGACCCCAAATGACCTTGAAATTGACTTCAAATTTTGCACTGAATGCTGACCACACCACCAAGATTAATTCATCTACCACCTACTAGTGGTTTGACCCCTTGAATGACCCCGACATGACCTTGAATGACCTTCAAATTTTTGGGCAGGGATGTTGACCACAAACACCAAGTTTCATCATCCCTACACAATAAACAAAGGCTATAGCAATTTAATTCCATTGACTGAATGACCCCAACCTGGACCTGAAATGACCTTCAAATTTTCGGCACAGAATATTGACCACAACACCAAGTTTCACCATCCTACCACATTTGCAGTGGTTATAGCAATATTAGTCCCCCATTGGACCTTGAATGACCCCAAAGACCTTGAAATGACCTCAAAGTTTCGGCAACGGAATATGGCCCACGCCCAACCAGTTCATTCCTGCCACAATGGCACGGCTGATAGCAATTGTATCCATTGTTGACGCATTCGACCTTTGACCATGCCAAAGGCCCCACCTCCGAACTTATCCACCGTCTACTTGGGTGACATCACATGGTGCGAAGATGGGCACACACATTCGCTTATATCAAAAACGATATCGTGTTTACAACGCTTATAACAATATATCCTATTTTGTGACCCAAATTTGACCCTATTTTTGACCATATTTGGACCTTGCCAAGCCACAGACCCCCCTCCGAACTCATACACCGTGAGAGTTGGGGGACCTCTCTGTGCGTAAGAGTGGACACCCATATGTGCTTAGATCAAAAGATATCGTGTTGTTACAAAGTGCTGTACTAATATATTCAATTTTGACCAAATTTGTCCCTATTTTTGATCATATTTGACCTGTGACCTAGGTCAACATGACCCACTTTACATCCAGCCCAACGCTTACTTGAGATGCATCTATGTTGCGAAGATCACCCACACTTGCTTAGAACCAGAGATATATTGATTGGGACACACACACGGACGCAGGGCATTTTGGGTGTTCATTTCATAGTCCCCCTTTGGCCAAATAAAAAGTTGGCGGGGGACCAAACAAGAGCCAAGTGGTGCGCTGTTGACGTTGGGGGAGACAACACGCTTACAATATGAATATTATTCCTAACTTACCTCATAGAAGGTTGATAACAGCCCTCCCTAACGCAGAGTGCCACCTTGATTGTGAATGATCCCTTACTGCCACAGAAGAAATCAAAGAAAAAGAATATTTTTAAATAACAATATTTGTGAATGTGATTTTCTTGTTAATCTGTGTCACACTGCAGGACTTTCTACCAGTACAATAATAATAAAAAAAATTAAGTACATTAGGTAAGTAATAAGGAAGTTACAGGGGGGCCTATTGAAAAATCTATTTTGCATTTTGACATATTGGCCCCCTGAAAATCAATGTTGACATACAACATCCACCCCTGACTTCAGATATGTTGAAGATACATCATCAAGGAACTTTTCTTGGAAGAAGCAGCTTGTGTTTTGATGTCTTACATGCTTCAGCACAGACCTTTTGCTGATATCCCATAGAATTATATGGTGATATACATTGTGCATTGTACAAGCGCTCTGGGTCACATATACCTTGTGTGGTAACTGAGAGTGTCTATTTTGTTGTGAAAATAAAAAGACACTAAGCTAGTTCTTTCAAGGAAAAGTTTTTAATGATATATCTTCAACATATCTGAAGTAGAGGGTGGTGTCGAATGTCATACATTTGGTTTTTCAGGGGGGTCAAAAGTGTCAAAAGTACAATTACCTTTCAAGGGGCTGTACCTCACTTAATACTTTTCTAAGTGTTCATATTGTATTGGTTTAAAGTTCTACTTGTAACTCTGACATACCAAAGATGGAAACAATAAAAATGACTTGGCTCCAAATGAACAAAGGCGCAAATTAGGCCTCTTAACTCTAAAAAGTAAACACGCTATTAATTTTTGTGCCAGATTTGAATTCTACACCAAATATTACCCCATAGAGAGTGATTTGCAAAGTTTGTGGAGGGTTCAATTATAAATCTGTGACCCTCTCAACATAGTCATTTCACATTGGGCAGCACTTTTGATGGTGACCCCCCTAAATTTCAATTGCTCTAGCGGGAAACGAAATGGACTATGACGCTCAAAAATTTCAGGATTGTCAGATCGCATCAATGTGATACCACACACTTTAAAAAAAAAAAGCGAAAAAAATCCATGACGTGCTGCGGTGCACAGCTTCTCGGAATGTTGACATGGAATGGCCAATCACTTTTCTCTACTATACTATCGTAAGCAATGTAGTCTGTTGGAACACCGCTAGCTTGGCCAGCTTGGGTTGGCAAAATAGGATAAGGGTTTGCATAGTATTATACTGAACGCATACTACCAAAATAACGTAGGCACGTGGATTTTTCTATTGAGGGCAAAATAACTTTGATTTTTGAACGACATATGTCTTGGCCTACACCCCCTGCATATATTTTTTTTCCAAAGCTGTCTATTTTAAGATGGCGGGGAATCGCCTGGCAGCGGCAAATAGTGCAATGTTAGGATAAAAATTCCACCCTTACCGTTAATTTCGTCATGCAGCCCCAACTAGCCAGTTATTAAAAAATCATCAGCTTGATATTATGAAAAGAACAGGTTCATCATAAAGAAAATCATTAAAATGGTATAAAGTTCTGAATGAAGTCAAAATTTAATGGCAATTCCGAAAAAATGTCATGTAATGATGAAAAGAGTTAGACTGTTCACCACCATACCTTTACACTTTAAGTCGTGCCAAAAAGACCTAAGAGGCCAAACACGCTACCCCACAACTTCTAACAACCTTACCTCCCTGTTCTTCTACCCATACCTACTCCCACCAAACCTCCCGCCCAATACGATTCTGTTCCCGCATATCGCTCCCTCCTGATATCAGGCTCGGAATTGTGGGACAGTTGTGTATGGAATTTATGTGAAGAGGATTTTCTGCCCCGTGGGCACGCTCCAAGTCGGCATGATATTAAAAACATATATAAACACAAAGTAATCTGCTCATTTTATTCTCAGTAAGTCATATTGTACTTTAATGATGACAATAGATGAAAAGATCATCATATTTATTAAACACCGCCTGCCTACGCAGGAGTTTCCCTTGAAAAACATTATAATATCTACATAATAATATGCCTATTTTCCAACTAACGAATCGGAAATTCTTTACAAAAACAATGCAGCAAGTCGCCGCGTCGAGTCGGCACTGTGGGTGGTCCATTGGGCGGTCCCTTGAGTACGCGATAATTATGCCTTTGAGCAATATCTCACGCACCCGACCACGACGGGGGTCGGCCACTCCTTGCACAGACGCTCCAGGGTGTGATGCTCTCTAACGTAACAACATTTACTCAGTTAAATGCTTATGTGTTTAAAAAACCAATTTGTTTTAAAAATAGTTACACCATCAAATGGAGTCGTAGTATTTTAACGGCGCAGAATCAGTTGAATATTCTTGGCGAAGTAGTATCAGTAAAATCGTGATCAGATTGTAAATACTATGACAAGACACTCCTTCTTATGAAGCTGGACGTTGCCTAAACATGTGACAGCCATTTATAGTATATTGTATACTATTCATAAAATATTGTGACTTAAATATGTAGTGAAAAGTGAAATAAATGCATACTTCTTTGCTATCTTATGACGTAGTGGCGATCAAGTACCCTTTACCAAGCCGATTTTTGAACGGGAACAATGGACAACTTATGTGCTCTTCAGGAATTCATTTTTAGAACGTACTTATCCGTTTCCTAAACGTATCCAGCGACAGTAGTAAAGGCCAAAGTAGCAATTTATGAAGAGTAAAACTTATGTCGAATTGTTAGGTAACATGCCGTGGTTCGAAAATGCATGAAATGACTTACCCAAGGTACCGACACTCGGATGACAGTCTCAAGTTTGATCAATGGGTCGCTGCTGCTTTCGTTTACCATCCGTGATTTTGCTGTCAACTAATTGTGCATTGAATGGTGCGCATAAATGGCAAAATCGTATGTGTTACATTCCAGGCACGTTGGGGACGAGTGAGTGGCGATACCCAGGCCCCACCATTGGAATTACATTTTTTTTTCAAAACAGAAATTTGAACAATTAGAGTACACATTATTCTAAATTCTTTTAAGTCTTGACGTAAGACTCGATTAATGAAAATCTTTTACTGATAAAATTCACTGCGTCTCGTGTACAGAATGATTTACGCGTCTGAGCTAGACTGCTAAACCTGTGATGTCATTGTCTTAGCACAGCGAGTTGATTGGTGACCGTTTCATCATGATGTCTCTGCTGTGTAGTCTGCAATATTCGCAATCACCTAAGCTCCAAAAAGAGCATGTTGCACGAACGTGAAAATTGAACACGGGGATAGGCGGCCCCGTGTCCCCTGTCACAGCCGATACGCCATATGACCTGACCTCTCCACAGGTCAGTGGCCAATGGAGCGTCTGTTTATAGATACCCTCGTGAGATGTAAACACATGGCCGCTGCTGCGATAGAATCCTGGATAGAAGCGGATGAAAATTGCCAAGTTTTTCCTTCAAACGTGAGTAATCGCATTGATATTAAAGACCCCAAAGTGCCTTAGTTAACATTAATCCCTGTAGTACTCAATGGGGCATATGTGTGACCAAACGTCTGCATGCATAATTGCTTCTGGAAATGTACATAAGCTTTTTCGCCGGGATCCCATATTGCCCGCAACCCAATGTAGACCTACACCCATCGAATGTGTGTCTTCAGCTTTGCTCAGTACAAACCCTCAGACACACAAGGACAGACATAGGATTGCACAGCAGCATGTTTTGTTGACATCATTTTACTGTTTACTTTCATTTGACAGGAGTAGCACTACTTGAATACAAGGACTGTAATTACTGGACAATTATGTACCTTATAACAAGATTTAGACCACTGAATTGAGAGGTGGTCACTCATCCACGCCATTTCACACCTTATGAATAGCTTTATCAACAACCCTCAACAATGGCATGATTGGCAGTGCTGCTTGTTTATGTTAGGTATCATGATATTTACAATGCACAAAACCACTTTTTCCTTGATTTTTATGAAATTTAGCAAGTGTAGTTCAGTATTATGTGACAATTTGGATCAGTAGTCACTACTAAAAGAGATTTAGGTTAAGTTTCACTCATACTCACTATTTTTAAGGCAGTTACAGCATGTAAACAAACCAACTTATGGGCCATGTGGACGTGTGTTGTGCTTTTCAATACCCTGTCTTCCATGGGTGACAGTAGGAACCCATGGATTCGATCCATGTAATGTAGACCTATGGGGATACAATTAGGGTTGCGGTACCGAAACTACTTATGAAGATAGTTTGGGTTTATTGCGAATTTATCTCTCTCTCTCTCCCTCTGTGCCTATATATTCAGAATAATTTGATAACATTTATTATATAACTGGACTGTCATCTCATCTTCTCTATGACCATCTCTCCCCTCTCTATATCCCTCAACTTTACCCCTCCAGAAGTTACGCTCATCAGTCACCCAAAGATCCTTACAAATTACATTTCCCCCAGCTGTCGCTCGTTCGAGTTCTTCCTGTCTTTTATTTCCTTCTCTGCTTTTTGCCTAGTTTGTTTAGTTAAATATATATGAGCTTTATTTAAGACCAAAATGAGCCATGTAGGTGAAGGAATTCTCAAGAGACAATGTTTTGAAATTGAAGTTACACTACAAAATGTAACAGATCCACCTTTTTGGGTACCCCAGTATATGACACAAGACCATATATAGTTATATATATAAGGCCAATTCTCACGAAAATGACGCCAATTGCGTTTTTTGCTGTCTTTGATCCACCATTTTCTTACACAATGCTTTTGTGGATTAAAATGTTGATAGTTCAATAGATCTAATAAAACCCAATTTGGACATATATAGTTTTCTATACTTTCGGTTGGGTT
>JAMKCH010018290.1:0-52347 GCA_023653785.1 Ophioderma brevispina
TAAAAAAAAACTCCTCCTGGAATTTTTAAGTTCAGTCGGGATTACTTTTTCTTTGTGGGTTTCACTAGATCGAAATCATAGTAGTTGTTTCCATTCTTGCTTTTGGGCGCGTTATGCCTTTGGGGTCTGATATAGAAGGCGGTAGTTCTTGATCCTCTAGTCTCACGGCTAGAACCGATGTAGTCCATACTTCTTCACCGCCGGAGAAAATCAGATGGTTTATTCTCCATTGTTGGTTTCACCTTTTGGTGTTCTTGGATCTGTCTACTGCTCCTTTGTCCAGTCTCTAATCGGATAGTTTTCCTTGGAATTCGGTTTGCTGGTCCTCGAGAAAGTTGGTAATTCTTCGGGGAGATTTCGAATTTTTGCGCCCTCTTTTATATTTTTACTTATATCTTATTTTATAAATCAAATTTTTTTGATAAGAATGCACAAGTGCAACGCTTTTGATTAAATTTGATGGTTGTACAGGGATTTGACCTGGATGTATGATTGACGTGGGTTTGTTAGAGGGATTCTAGTGGTTTTACTTGATGGTGATGATTTTACAGGGTTTCTGTGGTGTATGTGGTTGTTAGGAGGGCTGTAGGGTATGTAGGGGGATTGCTGTGAGGTGTGGTAAAAAGTACGAAATCAGACAGTGAGCATAATGCCTCATATATCCTACTATAATATGCCACTTTTTTCTTTGAATCTGGAGCAAGGCTGTTCTATGTCATTGTTTTTAAGACATTGTATACCTAATCATTACTTCATGATATTTTGCAAGCAAATAATCCCGGCAATACTAGACAAGATATGGTTTACAACTAGTTTGGCAAATGACAGGACATCAAGTTATTAGTATACAAAAGGTGACACATGTATAAATTTCAGCCAATTGGGCTCGTTTCAGCTTTTGGAATCAAATTTTCAATTTTTATTTATTTGGTAGCCTGTTCAGAGTTTTTTTGGTTGATATATACACATAAAATCGACCCAAAATGGGCTACTAATAATAAATTGTGGGAAATTTGGATTTAAACAAATCTGAAATCAAGTGAATTTTTATGGCCTGTTGCAGGAAGCAGTCAAAAACCATTTAAGTAGGCTGATTTTTGAAGACAGTTCTCACTAAATCTAAATGTAACTCAAGGTGGTATTTACAGAATAGCAACTACAAGACCAGTGAGTGATAGAATAGAAATAAACTGACCCAAACCTTATTTTTCTTTAAAGAGTTAGTGTTATTCATTTTCTCATTGTTTAAAGCATTCTTGTTTTGCTTGATGTCTTTTCTTAAGCTTTCATTGTGGCAGAGTAATAATCCTAATCTGAACAAATGCCTCTTATTTTTTTTATCCATTAATTGTCAAAAAAATTGTTTTTGAAGATTCCCAAAATTCAAAAATTTCCTAAAATTGCCCATAAATTCCCGTAATACCCAAAATTGCAATTAACGCCTACCCGACGCATTAAATATGGCCCTTGTATACCCCCCAAACCCATTCTACACCTGGGTAGAGAGGAGGTAAGTGGTAAGCACTACTCAGCACAACCCATTGGCTGCAGCGGAAGCTCAATCACAACCCTGGTGTATGGGTTGAACCTGTACCACTGGACCACACATGGAAAATTATAGTGCCTATTTATCTCGCACAACAACCTGCCAACTACATGGCATACCCAGCCTGACAACCTTGGTCAGTCGGGGTGCGGGGACCTCTGATAAGTAAAAAACGCTGAATTTGGTATAAATTTGCATACCCTGGGTGCTCAACACTTCCTCCACACCCCGGCTGTGTTACTCTGTAACTATCACGTTGAAATGCTTCTGAAAGGGGTGCTTCATACAAAAAGTAAGGAGTCCTTGGTGCTATTTCTAGTTTGGAAAGTTTTACATCATAACGAAGGTGGAATCACACAGTATAACTAATAAGAACCACCAAATGATTGATCAACTTTTTTTTTTGTTCGGGAGTGGTGAAAAAGCTTCTAATCCACCACTCCTCCTTGCAAGTACTAACCTCAAAGAGAGATTTGATATATTCCCTTCTTCTGTAGTTCTGGCATCTTGTTCTTGTAGTGCTATCTGGGCTGGTCATAGTGTGCAAATCTGGCATTCGCTCGTATCCTTCTCTTTCAGCCCTGTGAAAAACAGTGCACAAATGTGCCAAACAAATAGGTCATGAACATTGATTTAACTTTCAACCTCAGGTTCAGTTTTGAGTCTGGGTAAAATAACCTACAATTAATTTTATTAATGTAGACAGGATAGAGTCTCACAAAAAATGCACTCTACGTGATAATTTTCACATGATGAAAGAGGTTTAGCAGTTTTAACAGAACACTCGTATAACCATCCCCCCCCCCCACCCATCAACACTTATCAATCACATAATAACCATTCGATAAAATGACGTATGAGTATTTAGTAGTAACCATACTCAAAGCCTCCCAAAGGTTTTGAGACCTATTCTGGCAAGATTCGGAGTACCCTCACGGTTCCATAATACCATATTTTGATTGTGGTTTGTAATATTAATATAATGACACGAAATCACAGTAATAGATTTAGATACACTACTGACTACTCCCACACTTAAGGCATGGTTTTCGAGGCCTTTAAGGATCCCCTCAATACGCAGACTGTTTGGGCTTTTTTATCAGATGAAAACCATAATTTTCTCACTAATTGTCATGAACATTTCAGCCTCCAAATCCTTTCTTTCCAATCGAGAGCAAAAGCATGTTTTAATGGTTAACCCATAATATTAGTAGAAACTCATCTAGAGGGCATTTGTGGTAAGGCCGATTGCCTTAAATCCCATGTATCACATGCTTTACATGCATGCCTTGCATTTTGGGGGGGAATCCCCAAAGGCTGGCCACCCCCCGATATGGTGGTTGGCGTCAGAGGGCATCCGGCCGAGTTAAAAATAATCGCTCCAATAAACCCTCATGATGAAAGACCAAGGGGCACCAACCAGCCCAAAGGTTGGTTGGGTGTCCCCTACCTACCATAAGAAGAAGGTGGAAAGGAGAAGGGTAGTGAGGCGCATATGAGCTATGCGACCGCAAAGCGGTAGAAAACCTGAATAGAAGGAGCTTTGTTATATGAATGGCGGAGAATGGATATTGCAGAGTTGTGTGTGAATTATTTCTCTGTTTTGGTGATTTCAATGGGCACGTGGGAAAGGGTCTAGGTTTTCGGGGGGGGGGGGGTTCACGGAGGAAACGTTTGGGGAGAGACACCTGGAAGGAAGGATGCTGTTAGAGTATTGTGATGAGAAGGAGTTGTGTATAGCGAAATGTGGTTTAAGAAAGAGACAAAGAAAGTGACCAATTTAGTTCAGGGGGAACAGTCAGAGAATTGATTTGTGTCTTGTGTGTAAGGAAGAGAGTTGCTTCTGAAGAATGTTAAGGTGATACCAGGGGATTACCAACGGGGGTGGTTTGCCGAGTGGACCAGTGGAAGGTGAAAAAAATTGGTTGAAAGTCGCTGCATGCGAGGAGGAAAGTATGGAACCTGAAAGAAGTACTAGACAAGAAAGATTTGAGATGAGAGTGGGAGCTTGTGAGGGATTATGTTCGGATCTGTGGGGTGTTTAAGAGTGGTGGTTACAGGCGTGTGATACGTTGTGTGGTAAAAAAGGAGCAGAGACAGGAAAGAGACGGGGTGGTGGAATGATGAGCTGACGGAAGGCGATAGGGAGAAAGAAGGATGCGATCAGGAATACGAAAAATGGTACGGAAGAGATAAAGTAAGGGTATAAAGATTGAAGAAGCGAAGCAAAAAGTGTTGCGACGTGGCTAGAGGAGGAGGCTGAAAGGGGGTGAGTGGGAGTTGAGGGAGACCCCAAACAGGGGTATAAGTAGTTGAAGGCAAGGAAAGGAGGAAGAGATGTGAAGGGGGAAGATGTATGAGAGTCATGATGGAAATTTGAACTTCAGTGAGAAAGATAGAGGTAGGGTCGGAATAGCATATGGAGAGAAAATGAACTAGGAGACTGATGGTATCAGAGGGTGGAGGCTGATTGGTGAATGGCCAGTGAGAGAGTCATCGGAGAATTGGCACATGCATTGGATAAATGAAAACAGAACGCTTGCTGGACCTCGAAGTGAGTGTTGAGATGATTATTTGCGATTGAGAGAAAGGGATTTGGGGTGATGATGGAGTTGTGTCAGCCAGTGTTAATTGCGGAGGAATGCCGGTGGAGTGGCTGTGAGTGTGTTAGTTCCCAATTTTTTAAGTGAAAAGGGGATGCAATGAGCTGTGGCGCATATAGGGGTATGAAGTTGCTGGAGCATGCTGAATTGTGGAGAGGGTACTAGAGAATAGAATTCGGAGGAATAGTGAAAGTGGTGAGATCAATTTGGATTTTAATGCCAGGAAGAGAACAAGATCAGTGTTCAGGGAGGAGTTTCAAGAGGAATATCCGAGCAAAAAGGGAAGAAGCTGTATGTCTTGTGGATCTGGAGAAGGCCTTTGATAGAGTACCGAGGAAAGTAATGGAGTGGGCGATGAGGAAGAGGGGTCTACCAGAAGTGGTGGTTAGGCGTGATGAGTCTGTATGAAGGATCAAAAACAAGAGTTAGAGTAGGTTGCGTTTTGAGGATTTGAGGTAAGTGGGTGTGCGTCAGGGTTCTGTGCTGTCCCGTTGGTGTTTGCATTGTGGTTGATGTGGTTTCCGTAGAGGTGCAAAATAAGGGTTTGATGAGTGAGATGCGTATGCTGATGATTAGTTTTAAATGTGTGAGAACAATGGGTGTTTGAGGGAGACGTTTTGGAAGTGGAAGAAGGAGCATGTGAGAGTAATGGTCTGAAGGTAACCTTGGGAAGACTAAAGTGATGGTGATGTGTGGAGGGGGGGAGGCGTTAGTGAGTCCCGGTGGACCCTGTGGATATGTGGAAAGAGGGTGAGGGCTACATTCATTGTGTGTAAAAGTGACTGGATTCATGGAGATGCACAAAGATGACGAGAGTGCCCCCAAGTTTGGCAAGAGACTTTGTGTGTGGAATATGCGAGAAGGGGTTTGAGTGAGTGGGGAAGGAGGTGGAAAAGTTGTGTGGCGAGATGGAAACTGTGAATGGATTTTCACTACCTAGGGGCAGGTTAGTGCGAGTGGTGGGTTAAGGCGCTTTGACACCAGAGTTCAGGTAGGGGTGGGTGAATTTAGAGAATGTGGAGAGTTGTTACATGGGGGGGGGGGGAAAGATTTCCTTTGACGATGACAGGGTGGTGTACAAGAGTTGTGGGAGATTCAGTTGGGATGCTGTACATGGGAGTGAGACATGGTGCCTGAGTGAAATGAGATGGGGATTTTTAAAAGGACAGATAGAGCACTGGTGGAGGCAATGTTGGTATTAAATTGATGGTAGGAAAGACTGAGGATTGATGCAATGTTGGTTGAAGAAGCGCTGACCGACTGGCGAATGCGAATGTATAAGATGGTATTCCACTAGCTTCTGAGAAGATGAGGACATGTTTTGAGAAGGCCTTTGAGTTTGAGGTGGGTGTTTGAGCAGAGGTGCCGACAAAGAGAACAGGGAGAAGCAAGTGGAGGAGAGAGTAGGAGGGTTGGTTGAGGATGGGGGATTCATTGAATCGGGGTAATGGAAGGAGGGTGTAAGGGCGATTGCTACAAATGTAGGTGAATCCGGCCACCCCCGTTGCGGGAACGAACCCGATTTAAAAACTTTGGTTTTTACTACTACCTACTACTACAAGCTAACCACAAGTTTGTTTCCTACGAAACTTGGTTGTGAGTGTATTTGAGTGTCAGCGGCAAATGGAAAACAAGGTATGTTTAATTGAAAGCAGCACCTTTCACCTTTAATTATATTTTAAAACTGTGCATGTACTTCTGTTGAGAAAAATAAGACAAATCACAAATCCACAGGAGCAGTGGCATTGGACAAGCATCAATTCAGTACAAGTGATTGATTTGTGCCATTTTTTTAACAAAATTCAATGCGCATTTATTAAACCTAATTATACACTACTTAAGTCATACCCAATTTAATTTTGTTTTGCATACACGACATAAATAAATTTATGCCTAATTGTGATTACCAGTAATTATTTTAAACGTATTTATTATCATGAAATTAAAAACAATTTAGCCACTGAGAAAATAAATCAGTCCTGCATGACGCAATCACACTTTGAAAGCACCTTATGCGATCGAAGAGGCAACAGGACATTTTCCAATTCCACTCAGTGCGTAGTTTGTTATCGGCTTCACGGAGTTCAAGTCAGTATAGTAGAAATCCAATGTTTAAATCCGGTTTGTCCCCATAAATCGCGTGCCCGGATTCATCTCACACTTGCATCAACCGCCATACTCCCCTCTCCACCTCCCACCTCAACTCCAAAGCCCCTTCTTAAAAATGCCTGTGGCCAACCTGCCTCCACGGCCCATACCACGTACACCATTCGCCTTCGCCAACGATCAACGCTCTACCCACCCCAACATCTGCATCAAGGCCTCAGTCTTCATCCTATCCATCACTTCACACCACACTCACTCTCAGCATTGCGCTCTGTCTCCCTCAGAATCCTCTTCTCATTTCACTCAGCCACCAAGTCGCCTCCCATACAGCATCACTTGTATCACACACACTCTTATACACCATAAACCTTTCATCCTCAACGGATATCTTTTCCCGGGCCACAACTCCCCATTCGCACTTCACCCACCCATACCTCACCCTAGCTGTCACGGCCACCTCGCATCCACCAACCCCCAGTAACCCTGTCCCCCAATTCCCTCCTTACCGAGTCCCTCCACCCATCACACAACTTTTCGCCTGTATTGAATGCTTAATAGAAAACCATGATCCTACCTCTAAAGGTACCTCTATATCCAGTATAGACAAGAAATGTTTAATATACCGAAATCCTATAATGCACTGATTACTCACATCCCAACACCTTAACCTCGTGATGAAAGCCATGAACTTCCTAGCTCTCCCAGCGTGAAGTTAAACAGGTCTTAAGGCCGACATCATGGCAGGGACGATGTCCTTGCCTGTATGCCCACATTCCACATGAACAGTGCCATTTCTTGTTGTGACCCCCTGTCGATACATTCCGTACCCCGCTCCATCCAGTTGCTCTCTCCCTAGCTTGGGTCTGCAATGTATGATTCGAGAGAGAGAGAGATGATTAGTGAGGGAGCGAGCGGGTGAGTATTAAAATGTTAACAAACTCAACACCATTGTGTCATTTCGTGTCATTAAGATAAAAATCATAATATTATATATCAAATATCCGCCTCAAATTGAAAACTTCATTTAAGCAATTCAAATTACAAACAATAAAAAGCTACACATCTACACTGATACCTACACTCATCACCCATCCATGTAGAAAACCAGCTGAACAATTAATTGAAACAATACACCTACACAAACAGCTTCCAAAAGATATATGATAAATTTTATAATTAACCCATCATACCTGTGACAAATTCAATCACCCATCCATGTTTCAACAAAAATTTCACTTCAAATACTGATAATCAACACTCACATCAGAACACGCAACCTGGATCCTTTAAAACAGGAGAAATCAAACAAATTGAAACATTAGCAATACAGTTTAAATAGATGGTATACACATATGTATACATGAATGTTTTTGGTATCACTTGAGCATTATACCCAACTGAGACAGATTTAAACTACGTTACACGTCATACGAATAACACTTATAATTTAACACTTTTTAAGTATTTAGTAATATTAAATCCCAGGGAAACAACATAACTAATCTATCCTAAATTTAAATACCACCCGTCTGTTCAAATAACAGATAGTTACCCCTTTTAGCGCCTCGCAGGAGCACTCGAGGCCAATTCTTAAACCCCACCCGTAGGGGCCCCTTTTAGTCCCTTTTACGACATGCAGGTGAGCACATCGGGCCCATTCTTAACCCCAAAACCCGCAGGTGGTTTTAACAGAGAGTGTATCAATATTTCTGCCCACAACTGGCATGTGATACAGATGGTTTAACACAGCCGCGGCACAGTGCTAATTTTGTGCACTATGGTGGCTGCTCATAAATCTGTGATATTTAAACAACTTGTGCCACTATAGAGAGTGTAGCCCACTGGTTAGGGTATTTAGCCTTTGGTGCTAAAGGTCCCTGTTCCTATTCCCAGTGGCCACTTGCTGAGATTTAATCAGATTCTTAATTCTGAGATTTAATCTGTATACGAAGTATTGATGTAAGCTGTTGTCTATGTACAAGAGCAATACCTGTACTTCATATCAGGTTAAGACCAAGTAGATGAATTACTCCTGGCTATCCAATTCCAATCCCCATGTCCCGTAAATTAACCAAATGGAAAAAGCTTCCAGTAGGAAATTTTCGGGGGCTATCCTGGACATTTCCAAATACATCAAATCGAATTCGCTAAAATTATCGCACCCGAAGTCCTGTTGGGTTTTTGAAGGAAAATTACAGTGAGTTTATGCGTAGTGTTTGTAGACAGACTATCAGAGTCTCATGTGTTTGCTCATTAAATTAAAGACATGGAGGTTGTCATGCTGCGTTGCTGCTTTGTAAATTCCCCGCGGGAACCTTGAGCCACTAATGCCCCTGCTCATAAATTACAAAGTATACCCTTATGAAGGATGCTAAGGTTTAACTTTACGTAAGTTACTCCAGCACTACTTACCGTCTATGGTTAATGGCTGGGCTCTGTTTCCAATCTGTGACAGACCTAGGATCCCAGTCCGGAGTGAAATCTGTGATCTGGGTTCGGCCAAGCCGCTCTTCAGATTTGTCGATGTCGTTCAGGCACTGTCCCATAAGTTGACGATAACGCTGTAGGCTTCAGACACAACCTCACGGTAAAAACTAAATGATGTCACATCAGAGACCTCTTAACTTTATGTACCAAAATATCTTCTCTCTCACATATTTTAAATTGCTATGCAAACAATTGTTCTCCAGCTAATTACACTAAAAACCTATAAGCAGTTTATCTGGCTATCTATAAGCTTATTTTTTTAAGATATTAAAACAATCTATTTTTTCTAATAAAACATGATATTATGAATTGACTTGATTAAAAGTAAGTGAGGAAGCCATCTCAAAAACCAAGAAAGCATCTCAAAAACCAGCTAGCCATCTCAAAAACCAGCTATAGCCATCTCAAAAACAGCTGCCATCTCAATAAACCAGCAGCCACTCAAAAAAAAAACCAGGTAGTATCTTCAAAAACAAGGTAGCCATCTCAAAAACCAACGGTCGCCATCGCAAAAAACCAGGTAGCCATCTCAAAAACCAGGTAGGGTAGCATATCAAAAACCAGGTAGCCATCTCAAAAACCAGCTAGCCATCTCAAAAAACAGATAGCCATCTCAAAAAACCAGGTTAGCCATCTCAAAAACCAGGTTAGCCATCTCAAAAACCAGGTAGCCATCTCAAAAACCAGCTAGCCATCTCAAAAACAGGTAGGTAGCCATCCCCAAAACCAGGTAGCCATCTCAAAAACCAAACACTTGCTAATGTGTTATAACCTATATTAGACTCTAACAGGTTTAAGAGGGTTAACATTATTTGTAACACACACAAAGAAAATGTAAGACCTAAACTGATCTTTGATAGTCTCTCCAGAAGATTGCCTCTTTCCAAAGGTTTTAAAACTGAACACTAGCCCTCGACTTCACAGTCAAATCCTGATGGAAGTCATTCTGGACACATAAGGCAGGTTGTGGCAAACTCCCAAAGACATCAGATTCCATTGGTAGGGTTAGCTGTGTAAAACAATATATAGTATGTATGAGCTGAATAGCAAAGGGCTTACCATCCCATTTATATAGTCTCAAGAAAAATAACTTTTTGTCTAATCTGCTTTCTGAAAATCATTTTAAAGTGGTGAATGTTTATAATAAATGTCGAAGTAGGTTTAATAAAACAGGGGTTTCACTGACTTTCTCTTTATGTCTGTTGTGTTTACAAAGCAAGTGGGCATATAAATCTCTTCTTAATTGTAACAATGTGACACCCCCTATCAAGACCCAAACCTTTCCACAAGGAAAGGTATTTTAAATACAATTCACCTCCAAAACTTGTCATTTAATATAAACAAAAAATTAAAACTGAAATATATCACGTTTACATTTTCAATTACACAAATCTTTTGTTAAGTATTTGTTTTATACAAGTTTCCCGAAATAGCCAAAACTTTCAAAGATTAAAAACTGAATTATGTGAAACTAAAGCAGCAGTCACAATTCCCTTACTGTTTTGTGTCAAAAACATACACGCATGTCTAACCTGGGTAACACTCAAAGTGGGACCAGCCTTTTATTGTGACTCATACCTTTTTCTGGTAGTACTGGTTTACTGATCTCAGTCAGTCTCTGCTCCCGATCACCAGCGTACACCTCATCTTCTCACTGGCCAACTCAGGCAGCCCCTCGCCATCTCTGCTAGCTCAGCCCCTACACTCGTCAAGCCAGCAATGGACCTGGTTGTCATGGGTTACATGTGATTTGGAGGAAACTGGTGTTGGCGTTCCAGTCTGGTGGGTGGGATTTGGATTTGTGGGAGTTGGTTGAAGGGGTCTGCTATGGGAATTCTGGGTGATGGAGAGAGTTGCATGCTTTAGAAACCCTGATTGAGGAAAAAATAAAGGTACATAAAGTTAAGTAATCCATGGCTGAGGTTAATGTTCATGTTAAACAGTGTATTTATGTAAGATTAAGGGACTCTATCTCAGTAATCATTATGCTTGATTGTAAGCAGGACTTTTTACCAAAGACTAGAAAAAAGGTAGTTTCTATGAGTGTCTAATATGACACATATGCAGTGTGGCCAACACCCATTGGGCTACTTTAAACATTAATAAAAAATTTGAAATTTGAATGAACAATTCTCTTTTGACATTCAATCTAGTAGTAGCAGTGATATTTTGTCCTATTGAAACCCATAAGCCCTTTTCGAGTTTAGATCATCGCATGCGCTAAGTCGGGTGCTGTCAAGGGAAATAACTATGGTTCAGGATGAGTATCTGAAAGTGCATTGGGCAAGGTCAGCGTAGCGATAAAATATAGCGAATATAACTCGAATTTGGCAAATATGCACTGTAAACCATACCCGCATTTCTAGAATTCACGGCCCGATTGCAAGTGGTTTGTCACCATCACGTGACATAGGCAAAATGTGCAACTGCAGACATCATCGAACCATGAGGGGCAGCCGTTCAAAGTTTACGGGATTGCCCGTTGCCACGCGAAGTAGGTTGTATTCGACTTAACCCAAAAGTCGGTATGCTTAGTAAGAATTACGTAAGGGTATTGTTAAGGCAAGAATTGGATCATTTTGCCCCTCCGGTACGGTTCTGAACTGTGAATTTTGCTGGCAACTGTTACTTCATGAACCTTAACATTGAGAGAGGGAGAGTGAAGAAAAAAGAATATGAGCAGAAGAGGAGGAGGAGATGGTGGAAGAGAGAGAAAGAAAGGAGAGAGAGTGATTTTGTTGCTGTCAAACCCCTGATACGATAGATTGCCTATTGGTCATGATATGAACACTTACCTGTTCATCTCATTTTTGGTAGCCTCTTCCTCCTTATGGCCATCCATCCCTTAGCAATATACTCCATCGGCTCTGCTGTTTCACTAATCAATGTTGGGATATCTCTCAAAATATTAACCGGGTGCTACTGACTGTCCTTTGTTGGGGAAAAATAAAAGTGTTAGAGACCTAAAAACAACAAGGAAAAATATTTAGAATACTTCAAAAGTCCAACATTGTTTGCTTTTATAATGGACCTCTTTCTGATGACATAATTCAAGCTTATCAACTGAAAAAAGATAAGAAACTAAAATAAAACTAGAAACTAAAATAATTAACAGTTAAGTGGACCCAGGATTTGTTTTCACAATAATGTTTTAACGCTAAATTATTTTTGCCCAAGGTTTATGTGATTGCCTAAGTAATCAGTTGCGCATATTTTGTGGAAAAAAACAAAAAAATCAAATCGGTTCATGGCGTTTTATACTCATTGCATAAAAAAAAAGCATTTTTGGGGCGCTTCTCAAAAATTGTTTTGCCCATATTAAATCGCACCAGAATAATTTTTGAAATTTTTATTTCAGCAATGTAATTTGTTATTGAGGTACTAATATTATGAGCAAAAAAGTTTGGAAAAAGTCCTTTGGGAAAAGCGGTTTGTCACTTTTTGGTGGGGAAAATTGGGTGCGCGTTTCAAAAATAGTTTGTGGGCTTTTTGGGAGGCCATTTGAATCTGTAACAACGATTTCATTTTTTTCCTGTTATGTGGTCATGTTGATGTACCTATAATGACTTAAGTTTGGTATAAAAAAATTCAAATGGCAAAGTGTTTTCAGAGGGGGGCCTTATGCACCAAAGGATGATATGCACTGAAGTGTTAACCACACAACCACACAAACTATTTTCAGCGGCGCCAATATGGCTTATCAGCACAAAAACCATCCAAAGGGATTAATTAATTCTATACTCATTCCAAAGGGGATATCCTAATAAATTATGCAAATTTTTAACTTGACTGGATGACCTTGACCCAAAACCCCCATTTGTAAAGTTTTGCACCGATATTACAATCTGTTATTGATGGTGAGGAGCTCAAAAAACATGATTTGTAAGCCTCATCGATTACTCTGTAAATTAATATTTGGTGACCAAAATGGGGCGGCATATTTTCACTCATAACATCAAAACTAAAAGTCTTTAAGCTCTAGATTCACAGAGTAAATGAGAAAAATGTAGCTTTGCTTCAGATACCAAAAATATTGACCACTTACAGTAAATTCTGGGTTCGAGGAGGAGGCTATAGCGATCGGGACATGGCCCTTTAAATGCCTCAACAATTAGACATGCCGAATAAATATATTGCAAACACAATCAAGATAAGGACTATGAAGTAGTCTTGGAAATATCCACATTATCAAGTGATTTTACATTTAGTAGCCTCCTACTACCTGTCTCCGCTCCAACCACAGCAACATTTTACATGGACAACAAAAAAGTATCTTGGTATGTTTTTCGATCAGTATTGTGCCAAAGTTCAGACCATTTGAAAGTTTTCGAAATATACACTTTGTGGCCTAGGTCTTGCACTTTCATTTAACATCCCGCTTGTAAAAAAGCGTGCAAAAAAAATGGCTGGAAGAGCGCCCTGAAAAGACACAACCCCCAAACCCACCAAAAAGTTGCAGTTTTTGGATTTTTTCAATGGGTCACTGCTGGGGGGTGACAACGAAATAATACAGCCTTGTACTTATTTTACACAAAGAGGTTTTCCTACCTAATGAGAAAGGAAAGCATACTTGCAAAGATTGATTGTGGTCTGCAGTTACGGTCCAGTACACTGCAAATGCCCAGGTTTGAAAAATCCAAAACTGCAACTTTGGTTTTGGGGGTTGTTCTGTCGGGCGTCTATCTCAGCCATTCGCAGCTTTTTTACCAAAGCCAGGTTGTTAAATGAAAGAGCAGACCTAGACAATAAAATGCTATTTCGAAAAATTTCAAAATGGTCTGAATTTGGCACAATATGATAGAAAAACATGCCGATATACTTTTTTTGTGCCAGGTGTATCTTATTGTACTGGGAGGTATACAGAACCACAAAAGATATCACAATGTCTTTAGAAGGACAGAAACACTGAATATTGAGTGGAGTCATCAGCAGATCATTAGGCTGATTGATTCTACTGAGGACCCTGGCTGAGGACATGTATAGGCTATCCTTGTATTGTCACATTGACTGGTTGGCATTTGCAGTAAACATTCATATAGAAGTATGCAAGTGAGGTATTACAATTACGTTCATGCGCTGAAGACGTGTGCAGTAGCGCTGATGGAAACTGTCAATACCACATTGATATTTGGGATTTCGATATGAAAGTTTACCGTATTTGCGGAGATGCACCTATCAATCAATAATCAATATTCACTCTATTGATATGCTATTATGTCACACCTATGGTGCAGTGTCTTGCCCCATTTTAGAATGGAACTGTCCACCAACTATTACAGAAGTTATTAACAAAATTTGAGTACTTTGCCAAACTGTTGCTTTCGGTTGTTAGACACAACATAGGTCAATTATTAAGGTCAATGCTTAACCCTTTTAATGTTCCTTAATCAACCCTCAATATGAATTACTCAATGCTAGGACTGACGATGAGCTGACTGAGGAATAAGGAGTTTCTTGTTTGGTTGAGATCCCTTCCCGGGGACCATTTGGTATCATCTACAAAGGTGGTGACGTTAGTGCGGGGGTTACGGTGAGTAGAGAAAAAGGAGCATCTTGTCTACGAGTTGGACCAAGTACCAAAGACGTCGTGAGATATAATAAAAGATGTGGATGAATAAGCAAGATGGCTGTGCGGGGGGGAGGGGAAGTTTGGAAATTACATTTACACTCTTGCCTTACTTGCATCACATGCTTTCTCTGTTAACATGAAAGAAGTTACATGAAAAGGTGGTGATGAAGGGTTGTAATATAAAAATAGGGACATCGGTCCCACTTAGGTCGTCCGATTATGTGATCATCGATACGCATACAGCAATAGAATGACCCTAAGTGACCCTGAATGACATTGACTCATCTGTTACCCCACATAAGACTTCTTGTCTCAATATATAAGCATACCAAGTTTAAATGTGATCCATCACTGCACTAAAAAAGCTAGACACTGTGACACTGCATGATCCCCAAATAATCTTTGAACCTCTTCAATCTGTAACCTCAAATGAGACCCTTGGTCTCAATGGAAACACATCCATAAAGAGTAACTCCCCAAAAACCCTGAAATTGTCAAGTTCAAGAAATACATTAGTATTTACATTATAGGATATTATTGGAAGCGATGCTTATTTATGTGTTAGTTTGACACCTCATTGTGTTAAATTTTGTTAAAGTAATACTTTTAAAACCACCCTCCAACATCTTCTTATCGTATCCAAGCATGGTAATAGCTATTCCAATAACCCTCAACAATGAAAAAATAATAATCAATTGGTGTGGGAAAGTGAAACACATTGTCAAATGTCAGAAACTTGTACTAAAACGTCTGTTCTGTCATAAGTTCTCCTGGTGTGACAGCTCACAGCTAAATATAATTCCTGGTCTCCTCTTGGGCTTTTTTCAGGTTCAGTTCCCTGTGCTCTTTCGTCGTCTATGGGGATGTCGCAGAGACTCCGTGGAGCTAGTAACAAAAGAGGAAGAGCACTGTAAATAACAACTCCCAATTCTAAATGGGCCAACGACATTTTTGAGAATACACACACAAAATTTATCATTTTTCAAATGAAACCCTAGTAGTAAAATCCAAAGTTTTAAATCTGGTTTGTCCCGGGGTGGCGGGATTGCCTCACACTCGTAGCAATCGCCCCTTACTCCCTCCTTCAACTCACCCGAGTCAATCATCCTCAAAACCCAACCCTCTACTCTACTCCACTTGCTTCTTCCATGTCCTATGTGATCATCCCCTCCTCCTCAACCCCCACTCCAACTCAAAAAGCCACTTCTTAAATCATGGATTCTCATCCTGCCTCAGCACGTTCCCATACCAACGTATCCAATTCACCTTTGCCAACCGAGTCCACCGCTTCTTCAAAACCCAACATTCGATCAAAGTCCTCAGTTCTCTTCCTCTCCATCACTTCACACACCAAATCGCTCTCATATTGCTCTCTCTGTCCTTCTTAAAATCCCCACATCTCATTTTGGTCAGACACCACATCTCGCTCCATACAGGCATCACCATCTCCACACATGCTATACACCAATCCTTTCATATTCAAGGAAATCTTTTCTGTTAACAACCTTCATATTCCCTAAAACTTTACCCACCCATACCTAGTTGAATCCTAAATCATTATGATAGCCCTGAGACCACAACACAAATTGCTATTTTGAGAAATGGCTTAAAAATTAGTATTTTTATCATTTAGGCATTGTTTTCTAAAATTGACAACAATCTCGACCTTTGTAAAGACTTAATTCTAAAAAAACTTTACCATTTCATCATTTTCAAACATCTGTAACACCTGCATGGACTTATTTTCAGGGGTTAATCAATTCAGAGCAATACTACTTACAAGAGTGCTTTGTCTTTCTTGGCATGTTGCCTCGCAGAAACGGCAATTCTCAAGGAGTCTTCACAAGTTTTTCAATATTGAGTTTGCAGTAGCTGTAATACAAATTGTGCATCCATGTGATAAGTTAAGACAATTTACAACTGCCACTATGGTGGGGGTATTCTGAAAAGGAGGCTAAATTTCGACCGGGTTTTTTAAACCAGGGTTAGTCCTACTTGAGTGGAACTTTCTTACATAGTACAGATAAACAAAGATCAATGTTTGCATTTGAGGTCAACTGTACACCATGGTGGCACAATATCACACGCTTAAAATCTATAATATACACAGGGAAAGGCTTTTTTTATCCACAAGTCGGAATTTTGATCCGCCCATATAGAAATTACAGAATCAGATAACAAGTACTGCCTTTGTCTTTAAAATACACAGATTTTCAAGCCACCCCTTGCATGTTTGTTCACACATCCATGTCAAACCGGCATGTTGATCCAAACAAAAATACAAAAATATGATTTCGATGATTTTTCGGATGTTTCGGATTAGCAAATCCGCTTTTATATCCCTTTTAAACTAATTCAATATTAAACATTTACGAACATTTATCAACACCACTCACTGGCATTTAACTTAGATGAAAAAGCAGATTACTTACCTGAAAATTTTGTCCCGTCTTTCTCACCATATTTCTTTTACTCTGAGCAGTGTGGGTGGTTCAAACTCAGCCAGTGGTGTACTCTAGCAGCATCTGAAAAAATTAAATATAACACAATCTAAATTCTCCCTTGTAAAATCTTGCCTCTTTAGAAAGGGCAGGGGCTAAGATACACCTACACAAATGGGCCCACAGTCTAGGCCCCAATAGTTTATTCTTTTTTTTATTTTGTGCCTCCTGAACTGCAATAAAATCCAATATAAAAGTTGCCATTGTCTCAGTTCTCCAAGTCCAGGTTTTAACTACTGTTGTGTTTGCACTTATTTGTCGGCGAAACTTAATTAATAATATAACTTGTGGATTTTTACTTGTGACATATCAAAATAAACAAGCTCACGGTTCTGTGCTGCACCCATATAACATGCACTCAGCACATCAGAGAACCCATAATACCCTAACAGATTTATGCCAAGAAGCTGATTTTAGAAGCAGGAGGAACCGTAGTACCCAGAGAAACCTGCAGGCACGAGTATGGATTGAGACACCAAATTCACTTACAGGCACGAGAACAAGCACCTACCGGGTTCAAATCCGAGACCTCATTGTGAAGTAATAGAAGACCTGCGTCAACCCATACTTACAGGCGTCTGACAGTGAGATGTCATTTGTCACTCGCAATGCATTATCTAATTCAGTCTAGATCTGGCTGTACATGTGCTTGTAACAATGAACTTGTGATTTTTGAGGTAAGGGCAGGGATTAGCTATGCTAAAATTCTCTTTCTTTTAAAAATGGTGGGATCGTGTGAATTTGTTTATGCATAAGTCTCAGAAATGCTTTTAAGACCACCGATTATAACACTTGTCCCCAAAAAGTATCTTGCATGTTTTTGATCAGTATTATGCCAAAGTCCTACCAGTTTTAAAGTTTTCGAATTACATTTTGTTACCTAATGTCTTGCTCTTTCATTTAACACTTCGCTTTGTAAAAAAGTGTGCAAAAATGCTGAAATAAGTTTAATTAAAAAAAAAAAAAAAACCAACCAAAATTTGCATTTTTTTTTTTATTTTCAATGGTCAATGTTGGTACAAACGCAATAATAGTTGCATGTGTAGTGATTTTACACAAGCGGTTTTACCCGACTGAATGGCAAGAAGCCTACTGCCATATTTATTGTGCTCCGCGTGTTCGTGTCCCAGTACACGTGGCATGCCCATTGAAAAATCCAAAAAACCTGCAACTTCGGGTTTTGGGGGATTTGCGTCTTTTGGGCGTTCTATATTTCCTGCATGCTTTTTTAAAGTCCGGTATTAAATGAAATACAAGACCTAACACAATAAAAAGGTATATTTCAAAACTTTCAAATGGAAAATATGACATTGGCACAATACTGATCGAAAAACATGCCAGATCCTTTTTGCCAGGTGATATAGTTTACAAAATGTCTTACATGGAAGAAAGGCCATCTTTTCCACATCTCGTTCTGAATATGTAATTTCTGACGGGTGACACAGTACAACCCACTTGCCAATGGTTTCAGCAACCATTGACATGGTACCGAGCAGTAAATATTGTCAATCCCCACATATGAAGGACGTTTAAAAAAAGGTTTGAAAACTTGACATTATAGGCCTACACTTACTCTATTTCCAATGGCAACATTCGCACGTAATCAACTCTTTTAGCAGCTTGGATATCTGAAGCAGGCACCGCAGAGGAACACTGGTAGGAGGTGCTCTCTGACACGGTTGCGAATCTTGGCCTATTCGTTGAACTTGTGGGTAGCTTTCCACCTGCAGATTTGCATACAAAAAAATTTATTTATTATAATGTTAACACAAAATTGTTTCATTTGAAATTGTCATAGAATGACTAGTAGTTTTTCAGTTCAGTTGGGGGTTTCCAGCGTTTGAAGGATATCACACATTGATTTTTTTAAAGGTGGCATTTCATGATTCCAGCACCTCTGTGTTATTCATGGTTCCCTAGATATCCTTGAGACGCTTATTCCAACTTTTAAGCCGCTCCGCTTTGCGGTTTTGTGTTATGAACAAATGCCTCGTTTCACACGGTCCATAGGCAAACACAGTTGCTATAATTTCTGTCCGCTTATAGCGGACCAAACCAAAATTGCGAATTTCTTACAGACCGACCGAATTTGGCACCTACGATTTGGCACACTGGATTACTAATGTTACGTTCGATGATATAAAATCTCAACTTTTTTTAGGTACGTCAGGGGACGAGGCGGTGGATACAAATGCCCCTTAAAGAGCTATTTTCATAATGTGTTTGCTTAAATGTCGCATATTCTCTCATTCTTCTGATATTATTTCCACAATGACAAAGGTTAAGAATTAAGTAGCATTTTTACTCCTTTTCCAAAATAAAAGTAAAAACTATTTTTTCAATTAGAAATATGAAAAACAGCGCAAATTCCATAGCACTTTTTATAGGCCCTGACTGTAAGAACCGATGAAAAACTCAAGTTTTTTGTTTCAAATTATTGGCTAAAAACCAAGTTTTACACTTTTTTTCACATGACATAACAAATTTGTAGACCTGGTGCAAGTGATGGGCCAAATCTAAAGTAAGTATTTGACATTAGCTTAAAAATCAATGTAATTTCAATATTTTGCTGTACGTATAAACAAATTATATGGGTTGGTCCTGTTTTAAGGGTCCAATTCTGTGTACTTGGCCAAATTCAACATTGATTATGATCTTGAAATGTGCTATCTAATGGATAGGAACACTTATATTTTTTGAATTCAAAAAGAATTTTTAGACTTAGATTACCAAAAAGTCTATGATGCCAATTACTACTGAAATTGCCTCCCTTTGTTTGGTTCAAACTGGGACTGACTAAGATTAAACCCCCCCTAAACACAAATAGAAATTTGCAATAGTTTAATGTTCATTTTTACTGTGATTATGGACCCTTTAGAGAAAGGAGCGAAGAAAATACAGAACCAAGAAAACGACGGTGGAATAACGGAATGTATAAAATACAAAAAGTGAATATCTGGAAAATCGTATTACGGAACGAAATCGAATTAAAAAATTGTCCGTAAACTGGGACACAAACCTTGTAAAAAGGCTAAAACGTTCATTTTTACATCATTTATCATCTCAAATCATCTAATATAGACTTAGATGATAATTCATCATTTTTTCATTTGAAAAAAGCCAGGGAAACCAATTGTTTCATTGTTTGTTATTTCTCCCATATTTTCTATAGTTAGAGGGAATTTCCTAAATTTTTGGGTGTCGGACATAACTGTGACATGAAGGTTTTGGTGTCTCGGTTATGTCGGACTTTTTCAAGTTCCAGATGTTTTGATGGTTTGTTTTACCTAGAACTGTAGCAAACACATTGTAAAACCTTTTTTGCAGCGTTCATTGAATACCTGAAGTAAATGTTTGTAAAATACCCTGATTTACTCTTTTTTGGTCGTACATAACATGGGACATGAAAACGGCTATTTAACAAAAACAGAGTCCTGTGATTTTAGAAATTATTTCTTAATGTTGTGTTTGTAGTAAAATAGTAATCACATCTTTATCAACCTTTGATCATAGTTTTTGGCACTAATACCACCTATTCGGCACTTTATACACTCAGAAAAATGAAAGCATGACTGATGTCACAAACCCTGTGGTTTGGACCCCTTAAAACAGAAATTACCCTATGTAGAGCTACCTAGGCAATGCTTTACCTGAGCAAGGCTTACACAAAGGAGCAAGTGTTTATTTCTGTAAGGTGTCAATTTCATAATGTGTTCGTGCGTTGGCGGGTGTTGCTCCTCTTCACGAAAAAGCCTACACCATACACAGCCTTTTTCTTACTCGCGTGGAAGCCTATACGGCAGGTACACCGTGTCTACCACGGGGCAGCGACTGCAGAGTAAACACTTGGCTAATTGCGAGGCAGTAGCTGCAAGATGGACTTGCACAGTACACAGTTATTAGGTTATACAATTGATTTGGCTACTATACATACCTCCACCGATGACTAACCCGGTAGTTCCCCACTAGGTGAGAAGGTGCATTTGGGTGTAAGAACAGTAACCTGCAGCTCGACATAGCTACTCCACGGTTTCCCACCCTGCCATTTTGATAGTGGACGAAATAAGGGGTGCTATACACTTGGGCTCTGTTCATCATTTTTGTTTATAATTTTTAAGAAAATCATTACGAAATCGAAATCGGGCATCATCAAAACCCATATACGCGCACATCTAATAAAATAAAAATTATGCCAAAATATCTAAAAAACAAAATTGGCCGATACGAAATACCGCGCGCCGCTGAGAGCCGGTGTAACCACGTAGCTACTTCGCGACGGAGGAGAACCATGTGTGTACACTGTTCGTCTAGGTCGGCAAAAATACACGCAATCCTGGCCGGCGCGTGTACGTCTAGTGGGTAACAGTAATCCATGTCTACTCGTGGTAATCTGCGTAGTAACTACCCTGAGAATTGGCCGTGACCTACCTGATAAATGCTTTCTTCACTAGATTAATACTTGTAGAATGGTATCTTGGTATATGCATCACACAAAACACCTCCCACTGCAGTCATACGTGCCGTGCCCTGGGCTGCTTTCCGGCAACTTTATGCATGATTCCAAAACAAGATACACTCCGTGTTCAGCTGGGTTAGCCATGGAATATTAGCCAAAGAAGTATGGTGCTGATTTACTGTCACATGATTTCAACATTATTGACTGATATGGATAAGTCCCAAGTAAATTTAGAGAATAAAGGTTGATTTTTGGAACCGTATCGCTCTTTACGACTAATTGAAACCAAGTCAACATCCATTATTTTAAGTGAAAGAACGAGGGCGGAGGCCAAGTTCTTCACGCAAAAATATTGTGTCCCCGTTTGAATTTGTCGTTAAAGAGAGTCCCGGTTCTCAAAATCATACCTTTATTCTCATTCTTAAACAGCTTTAACCTTTACGGTCATCTTTCCCCTATTTCGGATACTTTACGCCTTAAATACAACACGGACGGACTGCCACACCCCGTGGACAACAATCGAACAACCTGTTGACACACGATCATACACAACAAGACGCAATGTTGGCAGGCGTGCGCCAAACATAGCATAACGCGTCTGAACGCGAGCGCTTTAAACTAAAAATAACGTCAATACGCAGCGCATACTACCTGGGTTCATTTGTCGAAATTGAACACGGACATCAGCCAATAACTTGCTTACATTTTCACAGCTGTTTAAGAATATGTAAATTAATATGCATGGCTATAGTTCAGTCTGACCAGAAAACCTGGCCTTGAGCCCTATAGTGGGAGTGCTTATTGCAAACACAGAACCATGAATGATAATGCAAATTGCATTCATGTTTTCCTCATATCTATATTATAATAGGCCACATGTATCTGTCTGTGTGTCCGTCCGTCCATCCGTCTGTCTGTGTGCCTGTCCACTTTTTTCTCAGAGGCCGGGGTCATACGGTCACAAAACTTGGTGGGTGGGTGTAGCTTGGACCAGGCCAGATCAAGTTTGATGGGTTAGTGGATACGCACCCCACAAGCCGGATAATCACGAAAAACGGTATTCAAACAAGTAGGGTTTTTAAAAAAGCCAGGTTATCGCGAAACCCACGGACCGCTTAGTGTAAATTATAATGGCGAATGTGATTGGTCATGATAGGGTCACATGGCCATGTATATTCAACCATTATGTTTACCTCATATTTGACAGCATGTGTAACAAACACACAAAAAATGGTCCCAAACCAAGCAATTCAAAGGCTGAATTTTGTTATTTTATTGATTGCATTAGATAATATTCTAATAAACATGAACAGGGTTTTATGAATAGGATTTTGGATATGAACCACTAATACATGACAAGAAAGTATGTCAGTCTGCATATTTTCAAATACGTAACATAAGCTCAATTTGTAAAATTTTGTCAGATGACATGGCCACAATTCTCATTCATGCATTCGTCACTTCTCGACTGGACAATGGGAATGCACTTTTATATGGAATTTCAAATACTCTCCTTGATAAACTTCAGTGGACACAAAATGCAGCTGCTCGTGTATTGTCAAAAACTCGCAAGTATGATCACATAACTCTAACTTTTATACAGCTTCACTGGTTACCCATCCGTCAACGGATCATATTCAAAATTCTTTTGCTCACATGGAAATCGCTAAATGGACTTGCACCATCATATATAAGCCAACTTCTCACCCCATATATACCAAGCCGAACTCTCTAAATTTTTGCTAACGACTCCTAGAACGTTATCCTCCCATGGTGAAAGGGTGTTTTCTTCATGTGCTCCTAAATTATGGAACTCTCTTCCCATGGACATCCATTGCTGTGTTTCTATAATGACTTAAAAAATCAGATTAAGACACATTTTTCCAGTCTCATATGATGTTTAATTTGTATTTATTTTGGTACTTGATGCTTGTGTGATTCCCACAATGTATGTCATATGATTTAATTTTTGGTTTTTACGCAAGTTGTCATATCCTACATGTAATTTCTGTCAGTTGTAACGTTTGAGTTTGTACATTGGTTTCAGCGCCTCTGAATAGGCTGCCTATAGATGGCTTTAAAATTGCTGTATTATATTATTTTATTATTCTACATATCTGGCAAAAGTCTGAAAATGCAAAAAAGAAGTCCAAAAGCATTGTAGCATATTGAGGCTACATTTTTTAAATCTTATTGAAATATTTAATAAATTAATGTTCCAGTTTACAAAATGGAGGTTAATATAATAGGCTAGGGTATGAATGGTGGATTTGTTAAGGGTATAACATTCAAGATCTGAAGACACAGAGGCCAGTATATGCTCACTCTTGCCAACAAAATTCATTCACTTTTTTAAACCGAATTGACAGCTGAGAATAGCTTACATTGTGTTTTGGGAAAATGACTGTCAAATTCATACGGATTTGTAGTGCCTATTAGGAGTCTTGGTAGGATTTTTATTTTTTGTTACCAAAAAAACTGGCCTGGCCAGATTTGCCATGCCTTGAAAATAATCCACGGCTTCCTTGCCCGTTCATGGTGCTGGTGGATTATCTAAAACAAAAGACATTTGCCACCTTTTATTACAGCCTGAGCTACATGCTAGACTCAAGGGAGTTTGTTTGCGTTTGCTCGTATCCACAAGTCTATTGGTAATGGCTTTTAGGTTTTTGGTTGTAAGGATTGTTCAAGCTAGTGTGCTGATCAGGGGCTCCGCGTGTATCCATGATACGGGGGCGCTCCTAACAATGACCCGCTATTTGAGGCTGGGGCGGGACTCTGGGCATTGGAACAGTCAGGGGTTAAACCCCTATCTTATTCGACCACTGACTGCGAGTACATGCAGTTGTGGACTCTCGTACACGGGACCGACGGACTTAAAAAGTCCCCTCCGAAAAGGACGGGATGCTTCATGACAATTTGCCCAATCAAGTAAGCATGGAGGAGAGCGGATTCCGGTATTTTAATCAATAGCTGGTTATACAGATCAAATCCAGAATTATTGATAGTACCGAAATAAATCCCAGCACGTTTTGCCACGACCCCACCGGGATTCGAAACACGGGATTTTGATGGGAAAAATTTGCGCCAGAGGCACAGCACCCTGAAGCTAGGCCACACTCTCCTCCTCAAGGGCAGTGTAAACCAGGGGTGTATTAGTCCCCACAATGAACAAGGTTGGGAAAATATTTCACATCAATACTGTCATATGATCCCACAAATCATATTCCTTCCCCTTCTGGACAGACATCCCTTCCCCTATTCCCTCCCTCCTCCTTTCCTCTCCCTTTCTCTTCTCTCCCCTCCTCCCTCCCTCCCTTTGATGCTTCACCTCCACATTGTTTGGAAAATCATTACCTCTCAAATCCAATCCTGGGTGTGGGCATGTGCCCACACACACACTCGAACGCACCTGCACAAAGAAAACCAAGTGATCGCTGGTCTGTCTGTCATATTTATATCTTTGGCAAAGTACTTTTTACAAAATAAGCGTACTTTAAAGCAATAGCCAGGGAGAGGGCAGCCAAGAAATCGCAATTTAAGACGTCGCCATTGTTTTAACACGTTAAATAAAAGCGAAATCTTGACGAACAATTCTGGAATTTTGAATGTTGTCAAGGAATATTTTCTTTATTCCAAAACCATTGGAGCTGAAGAATCACTCCCCTGAAGGGTTATTTTGATTTTTTTTTTTTGTAGTAATAACGAACCAGGACAAGGTTGTCTGTGGGTCATGCGGAAACGCCCATGATGGACCCACAACAAAGTATCCAATTTGTTTGTGGTTTGCACTTCCGTATTCTGTAATTTTTTTGGCATTTTTGGTGAGTTGCTATAATGAATGAGGCTGGACCGCCACCGCCTGGCACTAAGCAACACATTTTGAAGAGCACACCCAATTTCCAAAAATTATGAAATTTTCCACAGATGCTTGGTAAATCCTGGCTAGTAGTATGATAAAACCTATACCTGTGAATGGTAAAGCTCCAACATGTATCGCAAAAAAGGAATTTTGTAATTACGATAGTTCCTAATATAAAAATCCCGATAATAATTCAACGGCTGGGAAACGGCCTTCCAATATGAAGTAAGCGGGAATAGTGCCATGGACATGGATACGCCTCATCTAGGAGTTGTCCATTGGTTCAGGAAAGTCAAGTATGCGGTCATTTTCGTGCGGTGGAAATTTTAAAATGGACGGACAGAAAGTTGGCGTTTCCCGTTCCACCGTTTATTTTTAAATTACAATGGGCAATCGAGTCTTGTTATGGAAATGCAACTTTTGAGCAATCACCATTCGCAGATATAGTTATAGACAATTACTAACTCACAACTGTGCAAAATCCAAATTTTGAAAATTGTGGGTGCTTTTCTTCAAAAAATGTTGTATTGCTTTAAGCCGATGCCCGTAAATGTGATGTGCGATCAACTGTGAAGCCCCGCCCCTTCTGGAAGTCACGCCCGCTCCGCCGTGGTGAAACGTCTTTAAAAGTATCTTTGAAAATATAGGTGAGCCAATAACTTGTCCCACACCTCAATCTCTATGCACAATAATAGATGCAAGCTGGGGAAAAAGTATGTATAAAATTTATGGAGGTCATAGGTCTGAGCTCGCCAGTGTTGTAAACTGTAATGCTCTAGATTTGCCGCCATCTGGATTGCAATCCTTGAGGGTCTTGGGTGTAACCTTACATTTCAATGCACACCATCTACCTACATGGCTACACATTTTCACTCCAACTTTTCCATGCCAAATTAGACACAGGTGCAAAAAAATGAAATTGAACTCCAAGACAGGGGCGGGCCATTTTTCTTAGCCCCCCTAGTTGCCGCCTGGCTGAAAGAAAAAATGAGGATTTGGCAAAATTTGGACAATTGCGGGCCCAAAAATCACAAATTCTGGGGAAAAAAATCAGCAATTTTGGGCCAAAATTGGTTTTTGTTATTTAAAATCTCCCAAATATTTGGATACTTTGCCCACCCCCCCCCCCAATTTCATTTTTGCCCCCCCAAAATTTCACTTTGCCCCCCAGGAAAAGAGGTCTGGCACCGCCACTGGAAAGTACCTTACGTCTTTAGTGTTTGTGGTTGTCAAATCAGGACGCGACCAGAATGGTCTTCAGCAATCGATAGACGCCGCCCAATTCAACAACTCAACTCCACAATTATGATGAAAAAGAAGATTTGGAACTAACAACCAAATTGTCCACTGACTGGGAGTGCCGCAGTAGACATGTTGCTTGGTGAAAGATTTTATCATTATGAACAAAATATGTTCAATAATCACATACCACACAGGCAACGAGAAATTGGCCATTTAATTACATCGGCATCGTTTTCACTGATAGTAACTGATCCTCCTTGAAGAACACGGCTCCTTAGTCCACCGATGGAGCAGTCCTGAGGCAGTGGCTTTTGCTCTGAGTTCATCGGCTGGAGGGGTTGGGCTGGATTTGATATGAAAGAGACATTAAAACATAACGCTTGTGGCTTTCCATTTGCTAGAGGTCAACAGAGATTACCAAGTTAAATAATTCACTGAAGAATTCACAGCTGTGTTTAAATTGTTCACCAAACATGTTATTATGACTCCCAAAAAGAATAGACTCTTAAAAATTTGGAAAAAAACTGTTCAACCTTCTCGAAAGGCTTATCCCCTGCCAAATAGAATGTAGATCACGCATGCCAAGTAGGACCTGTGATTTGCCAAACCCCAAACGGTTAATTTCTTTAATTAAGCCCCAACACAAAATTTGTCCCTGTTATTCTGCTCCAACAAGTGCTAAATGAAACCATTATGCTCAATTGATCTCATTGGACACCACATTTAGCCAAATTGACCACAATCTCAAGATGAGGAAGAATTGCAACTGTTATCCAGTTTCACCCCAATATTTCAATCCTGGGGGCACCCCACCAAGGATTTAAGAAGTAAAGATTGGCCTGTGGTTACATGCAGCCACAAACAATTTTTTTGGCAGACCAGATGATAACGGGTTTTAGGATTAATTGAAAAAAAACAACAGGCCAGAGGGCGAGATCATTTTGTCTAAAAATAAAGACAAAGATGAGCTTCAGCAGAATTGGCTATGTCTAGCTAGCTTTAGCAATGGTTCAGCTTCACTGCACTAAAACAATGAAAGACACTGAAGAAACTACAACCTGGTCGGTTAAACCACTGGCATCAAATTGGCATAGGCCGGCTGAGTGCCCCGGCTCAGACACAATGAATGAAGGCTATCTTATAGCATTTAAACGGTATTACGATTTTAGATCATGGTACTTGCTGGGTTAGCTCCAGGAGTGAGAGCAGAGAGCAGCTGCCGTCAGACCCAGACCGTCACTCCCAACACTGCTTCCCTCTTAGTGGTCTCCATGGACGACCATCAGGGCAAACGCTTTCATTCAAGTCACCAATAACAGACCTTGGGTCTCAGCTTAGCTTTTCTCCCTATTGGTAACAGACAGTACAATTTGAGAGGATAAGAGGTTTAAAAAACGCCGGAATGCTACAGCAAATAAGTACACATTTAACTTTAACACTTTTATAGTTACATCCTATTAATAATACAAGTCATGCAATAGTACACCTTATAACTAATACATTCTTATCCTACAGCAGTCTTAAATTTAAAATGAAGTGTCTGTTCAAAAATAAAGCGAGTTGCCCCTTAGAGCGCCTCTTACGACAGGAGGGGAGACAGCGGCCTCATTCTAAAACCTCGAACCCGCAGGGGGCCCCCTTTTAGTCGCCTCGTACGACATGCAAGGGGAGCCACATCGCGGCCAAAATGCTTAACCCCCGAACCGCGGGGGCCAAAGTGAGCTAAAGAGGTCCATCACACTGTGAAAAAAAATAGCAAAAACACTTGAGAGTTTAGCCCCAATTGAGACCACATGTTATGGTTAACCATGGAAAGTAGCTATCTCTATCTCTTTGGAAAGAAATGCAAGGTTGAGGGAAAACAATGAGAAAAATATGGTTATTGATATCAAATCAAATAAATTTTGGGGAAATCGGGGGTTCTAAAGACAAAACAGAAACACACCACATCTTCAACAGTCTTTAAGTACAAATACGGAAGAAGAATAGAAGAATTAAACAATATTACTTTAGAGGAATTATAACCATAGAAATAAATATGCCCAAATAATCACAAACATTTAAAAACCGTCACCCACACACATAATCTATTATCTGAAGAAATGCCGGTATGAAAAATGCATTGAAAATTCTACCTGGGAGAGTTTCCTGTTTGTTACTGTGAAATAAACCAGTACAATTTACTTTTAATGTTGCAAAATGAAGAGAAAGGAAAACATTCTGGTTTCAGTTTTACCCTTGCTGGAGTTTGAAAAGGGCAATTGTATTCCTGATATTAAAGCTACAAAGTCATTATAGTCTGATATGAACGCAAAAAAAAAAAGTTGTATTTTCACATACGACGCTAATTCACATTTATATTTAAATTGCATCAGACAGATCTCTATGTGAAACACGTCATGTCTTGCACGAGGCAGATACGACATACATAGATCTGTATGTAAAAGTGTTACAAACGCGTTGTTTTAATAACACAGCATAATTATACGCCTAGTGAAGTTAGTTAGTTAGACCAAAGTTTTCTCCCGGTTTTGTCCCCGTAAACTGGGTGGCCGGATCACCTCTTACTCAGCAATACTGCGGTGTGAGGATTATTGAGCAAAAGATAATGACCGGAGGTCAATTCCTGAAGTCAACCACAGTTATCGGCGGTGGGCGTGGGGCCTAGCCTTGGGCAATCATGCCCACTGCGCAAGGCAGCATGTGCTGGATGGCGCCATTTAGCTCTCCAGAGCTGACGCCTTGTAGGTGGATCTTCTTTTTCATTTCTACCAGGGTAACCAAACTACCCTCCTCATCAGATCCCTTACAAATCAACGATGGGAGGAGTCGGTTTAGCCGCCGACGATCGGCCATGGGACAGGTAGTACTGGGTACCAGGATCCAGTAGCAGGTCTTCAAAGAAAAGAAAACCTGACCTGAATAGAGATTGATGTGTAAATGAAATGAAACACGGACAGTATGTGAAATGCAGATATGCAGTTGGAGTTATTGAATAACAATTCTTTTAATTAATTATCTCACTAATTAGGTCCCTTTCAAGATTGTAACTTAACTTTGTGCATGTTAGACCATACCATTATAAGTACATATGCAAAAATATTCAAAAGAGTAAAAAAATGTCAGAAAGAAAGTATGTGATGTGGGCGACGAAACAATTAAAATTAAAGGTGGGTTCGTATCGTCTTTGGGACCCCCGATTACCCGGAAGTAGTATCGATTTTGATATATTCAGATGAAAGGCCGTATTTTTTTCAGTGTCGTCCATGAAATTCGGCCCTCAAATCCGTTTATTCCCAGATATAACAAAAAAAACCGCCGTTTAGTGTAACCATCAATAGTTAGCACAGTCTTGAATACGGCTTTCTTTGCAACAAGCTTATTGCGGTCTACCATCAAAACCGAAAGGTTCACACGGTACTGATGGGGTGTATAGTGCAAGTGCCAGGCTCTCAATCAAGTAGAGAAAACAATTCACATAAATGGAACAAGCACCGTTAAATCAATAAATCAATAATAACAAACAAAAACATAAACTTACAGGTGTCAAGCTTTTGGGTTAGGGGTCTTTACATTGGGCAGCAACATGAGGTTTGTTTAAACGGTTGGCTGGGGGTGGGTCCAGGGGAGGGGAGGGGTACGGAAATTGCGACCATCACCTCCAGAGGGCAGCACAAGTTTTCACATCTGGGTTTTGAAAACTACAGACAGGCAGGGGAAGCAAATTAAAACAATTAATAGCACAATTACATCAACAATATCAATCAATCAATATCAATCAATCATATCAATCAATATTATTATGATTATTTAAATTTAATAAATATTATTGATTATATACATATGACACACACCTCTGTTGTCTGAATGTTGAGATTTTTGGTTGGTATGTCCCACGGGGGGAAGCCAATTGACATTGGGAAGGTGGTAAGGGTGTGTGCGGCCCTGAAGGACCCCGATTCTTTGCATCTCTTCAGCAGTTGGTAAGACCCCCAGTGAATGCACAATTCAGTTTTCTTTTGTTGAAAAATTTTGACTAGAAGCTAGCTAAATTTGTAAGCCCAAATTTCCGCTTTCCCCAAGCCAGACAAATTCTCAAAATTACAGTTCTCAAGCCCCTACTTGCAGAGAAACAAATCAGGTTACACGCCCCCAAAAGTTCAGAAAATTGGGGCGACACCATCTATACCTGAAAACAAAAGTTGAGGCTTCAAATACGGAGCTCAGGTTTTGCCAAAGCCACTGTATAGAGATTAGTGTTCAGGACGGCAGGGTCATACGTTATTTATACCAAAGTCCCTCAAATTTCAGGTAATAGTCCAGAGATTAATTATATAGGTTAAAAAAAACCTGGAATAGCTCATAACAAGCTTAATTTTTCAGGATAGTCTTGGAATATGAGTAAATAACATACTACAAGTCCCCTAAAATCCTCTGGAGCTCTTTCATCCAAATTTCAAGTGGCGGCAAAATGCCGATTTTTGCCACATCACACACATCATTTCTTTGCAACAAACAGAAACAAGTTGGAAATACAAATAGTGTCCAAACATATGTTTTTATCAGGCACAAGGAATCTACATGAAGTCCATATTTTCAGAATTCAAAACTTACAAGTACCCAAACCCAAGATGGCATCCAATTGTCCGCCATTTTCTAATGTATCCTAACTTCATATGCAAATTAGAATACAAATTATGTTTAAAACATATGTTGTAGGCATAAGAATCTAATAAAAGCATTTTCTAGAGTGCCCCAAACTAATAGGTAAGCCAAAACTAAGATGGCGTCAAAAATGACCGCCAATTTGTTATCTTTTATTATCCTAACTTTTACAACCTGAATGTAAGAAATCCCAATAAAAGTGTTTAAAACATATGATTTAATGTACAGGGATTCTTAACAAACAAAATCATAATAGAAAGGCCAACGTCATAAGGACCCCCATGCATGCTATTTATATCTGGTGGCAACTGCCAGGGAATCCCTCAGCTTCATCCAGCTTGTCCAGCTGCAGCTTTTGACAGCCATTGCACAGTGTAGTGACCAAAATACCCTTAATTATGATGATAATATTAATATCAAATGTATATGAATATGTAACTAACAGTTAACTAATGGTGCTTCATTTTACATTAAAGGTTTGGGAAATAGGAACCCATCCGTCATTTTAACATTGTAGTAATTGAGAAAAGCTGCCTAATAATGGGAGTTTTGCTAGCCCACAGCTTTCCACAATGGCTCTGACGTTCCAGATGAAAAAGTTATCTGAAGTGTTCTCCTTTGCATACCGGTCCAATTGTTGAAAATCTTTAGATCCAATGTTTGCCTGAAGTCTATGTGTATACATTGATCACTGATATTGTGTTACATTATATAATTTTCAAGAGAATGAGCAACTTTTATTAGGCAAACAAGACGTTTATTAGATTTTAGTAATGTTTAATTAACTTCACACTAGGGTTTGTCTTCCCCCTTGACGTGGTCACGAAAAATACAGCGTATATAGGCATGCCCCCCAACACTCCGTCTAAAATATGTCCATCTAGGCTAATGTGCTTATGATGTCTTACTTGGCACACATAGCCCGATAATCAGGAAAGTGGTCACACATATGCCTCAGGCTTCCCGGTTTCCCTTTTTCCGCTTTTCTCCTTTTTTCGTCCCCTTTTTGCTCACATTCTTACTTAAGTATACCTCGTTTGGCCTCTCCGATAGGTTCACCTGGCACCATGGATAGCATATGCAAAGAGCACATAGAGAACTTTTAATAAGTGCCCTTAGGCTTTTTCCCTATACCAAATTCCACTCACATAGCTGAAAGTGTGCCAAACAGTCAACCCTTAAGCCAGGTCATTCTCAACCACCCCACAGACCTAGCTTGTCAGTTTGGTGTATCGGGCGACTACTATTATCCACTACAGATACAATGTATAAACCTTGTCCGCAGAATGCCTTAACAGTCCTGAAATTCAGATTGCCCTCAGAGAACTATAGAAACATTGAGTTTTCTACATACTATGACGGCTCTAATCCAATTCATACCCGTGAAACTCAACAAACCCCAAGACGTCACTCGGGTTCTCATCTGCAAATCCATGTGCAAAAAAAAAAATTTAACATCACTCTAGATGGAGATAAACTGCCACACGACCGACCGCAACTCAAAGTACATTGGCGTCAATGGACCGCAGTCTTACGTTCTATCAGCACAGCAGCAAGGCAGTCTCTGCCAATCTCCTCAGAAGGCTTGCAGAACTAGTTGGGTCTTTGACACTTTACCACTGTTTGCTTTGCCATCTCGACTGCTGCATTCACTGTATGGATTCATAGTGTACACTCACATAAGATGTCGTTTTGAATGATGCAATGAGACTTGTTATAGGTTGCCTTTTGGCGACGTCTGTAGAATATCTTTCCAATGCTCTCTGCATAGCTCCTGCACACCATAGGAGGAAGTTTCATACGATCAAGCTCGCCAAGAAGTATGATAACATGGTAGCCTAATCCCGCACCTCACTTGCTACCCAAATCCATGACACACGCAGTCACGTATCCCTATCGGTCATCCGATCATGACCGATGGTCCTGATCCAATAGTCATCCCTACCTTGAACCTAAAAGCAGTTTGAGGACAGTCCCTTTAAGCACGCCAAGGACTGTGACCTTGATAGGTTGAGCATGGGTCAAAACCTTAACAGTATCAAACTGGCATTGCCGTACAAGCACGTCCTTCACAAGGTGTGGACTTCACACCAAACTGCGTTGTGGAGAAGCCCACAAACCTTTAGCCCCCATCATAGATGACTGAGGTCATCAAGAAGAATCCCCAAGAGGAATCCCAGCCTGATCAACCTGGACCATGAAACTATCAGAGATATCTTAAAAGACGGGCTTTCCACTTAGATTTTTGGACTTAATTAACAACGAACAACCGAGCTTATAATTTTTAACATAATTAAAGCCTCAATCAGAAGCAATAATGGTTAATAAATTGTCGGCGGTGTCGCATAGTGACGTATTCGACATTTTTGTGACGTTTTTGGAGAAATTTGTGGCATGTACGTTTGTTTGGTACTATTCTACATATCACCAAAATTTTAAAAAAAAACCATCAAAGTGGCTTAGATTTAGTACAATATTAATTAAACCTATTTTTTTTTTTTTTTTTTTTTTTTAAGTTAAATTGTCCGCTTCACATAACACGTAGTTGTCGAAAATCTGTTACTGCGCAGGCCCACAGCATGGTATCTGCATTTTGAAGTATTTCGCCGCGTCCATAGTGACGTATTGTGGGACGTATTTTGGAGTTCACGTTTAGAGAATTGGTTTTTTCGTGTCACATAGTGAAGTATTTGCGCAAACACGTGACACATAACGACGTATTTGCGCTTCGTATTTGTTATTTACACGTTGAACATCGCTAATTTTGTAGTTTTCACATAATGACCCGTATTTTATTTAACATATGGTTTCACCATGTTAAATAAATTGACGCGGCGACGAAATATATGTGTGCGTGATATAGGATTCCAAAGAGACTTGTGGAAACTTATTACACAATGCACCTGCATGACACATTCCTAAATTTTACAGGGCCAGCTATCCTAAATCACTGAGGAATCCGACACATCACATAGATCAATATTTTCAAAATGTTAGCAGTGATATTATTATGCAGGAAAATGCACGCTTTGCATTGTCTAACAATTTTACCATATCAATTATTAGGAAACTTGGAATATTTTTATGTAAAGTTCCTGATCCTTTGGGTAGTGTGGAGTACGAAGGTCATTTGGTCCTCGGTGGTTTTGTTTGGCAGCGCCACAGGTTCATGTGGCAATATATAATTGACTTATAAATTCCCCGATGCCGCTATAATCACTAATTCTTTACTTTGTGATTGAAACTGCACCAGTTTTTTTGATCTTTTGCTTTATTGGTATGCAAAACATGCAAACTTACCATGGCTAATCCATTGAAAAGTGATTTTTAACTCTCTTGATGCATTCCCTATTGGCTTCTCACACACCCTTCCACATTTAATTAGTTTTTTTTTAGAAAAAATCATGGAAACGATGATGGAAAAATCAACCAAGGAACCTAAGTCACACACAATACCGAGGTTTTTGACCATAAGTGACACCCTTTTCTGAACCTATGAATTAACGGACCTTCACGGAATAAACGCATGGTTTAGTGTTTATTATTATAAGGTTTCCGCATTCATAGGGTGTCAGAAAAGTTTGTAGGAAAGGGTGTCACCTTATGGAACACCCCAAATACCTCTGGGAGACTTCTATAAGAGCATCCATGCATTGAGGGATTCCAGTTTCTCACTGTAGTGATGCAGGTGGTAGTTATATTCTGTCAATATAGTGTGTTATCTGTTGGTAGAGAGTAAACGAAATAAGATAGGCAACAAAGAAAAAAAATTGCTCTGAAAGATTTGGCAAAAAAGCTGCATGGCCGGGGAGGGCGGGCGAGAAATCCAAATTTCAGAAATCGCCTGGGTTAACACGTAAAAGCAAAACTTGTAAAAAAAGTCCGGATTTTTTATGTTGGAAAGGAATGTTTTCTTATTCCAAAACCTTTGGAGTTGAAGAATCATCTCCACTGGAATGGTTATTTTTTTTTTTTTTTTTTTTTTTTTTTGTTTTCTGATTTTTTGTATGAATAACTAACAAGGACGAAGGTCGTATGTGGGTCATGGGAAACACCCATGACACGACCCACATAAAAGCGCCCAAATTGGTGGGTGGTTTGCACTCAGGATGCGGTAATTTATTAAGTTAGTAGTAAACCAAAATTTTAAATCTGGTTTTGTCCCCGCAATGGGGGTGGATGGCTACACCTTACACACAGAAATACTGTGTGTGAGGATTTATTGGAGCAAAAGATAATTGACCGGATTACCCTTCCTGACGCCAATCCACAGTTATCGGTGGTGGGCCTAGCCGTTGGGCAACTATGCCCACATACAAGGCAGCATGTGCTGGGTGGCCACAAATAGCCTCCAGAGGCGACGCCCTTGTAGGTAGATCTTCTTTTTCATTCTACCAGGGTAACCAGCTACCCTCCCATCAGATTTCCTTAGAAATCGATGGGGTGACGGTTTTAACTCGGCCCTGGACAGGTCTACCTGGTTCCAGATAACGCAGCAGGGGCCCCATCGGAAACCTGACGTGACCAATTTCTTTTGCATTTTTGGTGGTTGCATAATGAATGAGGCTTGTCCACAAAACGCCTGCTGCCACGGTTATGCATTGTTCTTAGTCCAAATATGACAAGTTGTCAGGTCAGGTTTTCCTTTTCAGGGCCTGCTACTGTATCCTGGTAAGCAGTAACTACCTGTCCCAGGTGGCTAAACCATCACTCCCCATTCAGGTTTTTAAGGAAATCCGATGAGAAGAGTAGCTAGTTACCCTGGTAGAACTAAAACAAGAAGATCTACCTACAAGGGCGTCAGCTCTGGAGAGCTAAGGCGGCCATCCAGGACATTGACCTCAGAATGGCCAATCCGGTCCAAGTATCTTTTGCTCCCAATAAATCCCTCATCACAGCAAGTAATTGCTGTGAGCACTATCCCCATTAGCGGGAACAAAACCTGATTTAAAACTTTGGTTTTTACTAAACCCCACAGGTATGCTTACACACAGACTTGAGTTTCTAGGGGAAAATGGCACGCAAACCACTCCTAGGCTTCAGCTTTGGTTCCTTTATTTTTTTGTTTTTGCTTTGTTTTTTGGCAGCAGTTACACATTTGTGAAGTACGGAGTGTTCCGGGGGATTATTGCCCAGCCAACACTCATAGATTTGTCCATTGTATGTTAGAGTTTAGGTTTCTACTTATGAATTTACATTTTGGGCAAAAAGACACTTATATAAAAGCATTCATATTCTTTTATCTCCTTGGGGAAAACGTACTGTTTCCTGATCGGGTATATGTCCAGTATGTCACATTCAGCACCAACCTATTTTTCCATTAAATTGCTTCAGGAGGCTTTACCAGCACTCAATAAAATGCCCCCTAAGTGGACAGGTTAGGGTTAAAGCATTTGAGCCTGCTTTTCAAGCGAGGCAGTTTGTAAATGTTTGTCACTCTGAAAAGCTCCGTAGGCAAACAGTAGAAAACCTTATACACACTGTAATCCTAACTGTAACCATAAACCTTAAAGGTGCAACAAGAGAATTTGAGTCTTTCCATAAATTGGTGTCATTTGTATTAGTTCATGTAGATTTTAGACTCTCAATATGTATTTGCTACAGATATGCTAGCAATGCACGATTTTTGGTAACTTACAATTTTTTCAAAACAAATGCAGAAAGGGAAAAGATGATGATTTTTCCATAAAATGATGGTTTAATCGTCAGTGGTAGCCAAGGGGGCAGCTGCCCCCTGTAGGGATCATGGCCCCCTCTGACCCCCACTGAAAAATTAGCATATTTTACATAGGCCATATACTATACTAACAACTTTATATATGCTTGCCCCCCCCCCCCCCGAAATATATGGTTGCCCCCCCCCCCTTGTCCCCCCCTGGAAAAAAAGCTCTACCCACTGTTAATCGTGTCTGGATGTCAAATATTGTGCAAAGTTATTATAAAACTGTGTTTGCTCTATACTTGCACACATTTGTCACCACCCCATGTCTGAAAAAACTTTCCAGTGCTTGTATTCGGTAGTACAGTAAGGTTGTGATTACTGACACAGTTGAGCATTTTGAGTAGAGTGCTCGTGGTAAAATGTGGTTTATTTAAAATGGCGGTCGCAATACTCTGTTTGGGTAATTTATGCATCAAAGATTTACAAAATTCAACCTACAAATGGCTTAGTCACAAGGTTCTATGGTGACAAAATGAGTGTGTTTAAATTGTTTCCATATGACCACACCAGTAAAGCTCAAAATGCTGACCGCTTATGAATGGAGTGCACCCTCAATGTTGCACTCTGGTCAGGCCTAGATATGCCTTGAAAATGAAAACACACGGTCTTTTTATTTGCTCATATTTCATATAACACATGCTGAATTTTGTTTGTTCGCTAACGCAAAATTTTTTTTTTTTTTTTTTTCACATTGTTGGTACTGAAGAATATTTCTCACTTAGTCCTTTCAGGTGAGGGTATGTTTGATATAAAGCTTTACATCAATGCAAAAATAAGATTTTCATATTTCCGGACACTGATATGTGAAAGTTCTCGTTGCACCTTTTTTTAAAGGATGACTCCTATGACATGATAATCTTTCCCGCTGTTGCGTCCTTTGCTAGAGTGTCGAAAAAAAAGAAAACTCGGCCCTCCACTGCATATGACTTAATTCATATGCTTAGTATATGATTTGTGTGATATTATTTCTGTTTGTTAGTACTCCGATACATACTGCTGGGGGGTGTTTGAGATATCTGGCATACGGCTGGACTAAGGCCAAGACATCCTTGATGTATTGCCAATCAGAGACTCTGAAATGATTCAATCGTCATCAAAATTCAATCAGTATAGTAGAGGCTAGGGCTTGAAAAGTAGGGTGCATTGGTAGATTATGGACAAAACTTTGTCATACCCTGGGTTCATGACATCACTGCAGACGCTAGCCTTTGAAATGCTTTTACGCCAATGCGTATAACCATACACCGGCGTGAAAAGCATGTTGCAAGACTAACGTCGGCCGACAATGTTGAACCCACTGTTAGTGTTATGGTTAGGTTAAAGGCTAATCTAAATCACTTTAAAAGAAGATTTTTGCAATACTTTGGCAGAAATAAATGCATGAGAAAAAACGGGGCTTTCAAAAATCAGAGCATGTCAGTTGAAACTGGGCGTGGGACTTATGATAGAACACAATTTTTAACCAGGGTTGTAGCTAGGCTAATTGAGTTGCCGCTTGTAAATCTTAAAATTATACAATGTGGACCCACTTATGAGATTAAGTGCCAATTAATGTGTAATGTTTTATTTCACTGAAGTAAGTGCTGGTCGGTAACCTTACAAATGACATTGTGTGCCGTTCAGAGGAAGCAAATGCCGGTCTTAGCCAAATGCGGCCCACCAGTGTAGCTACATCCCTGCCTTAACCTTTTTCTTATTGCCGTATATCTGGGATAGAAACACCATTTCTTATAAATAATAGAAATGCTGCTCCATATATGAATTGATATCTATTCAACAAAAGGATCTTTTTTCAAATCATTCTGTAATGAATTTTAAATCCTTATCCCCTGTTTTTTTGCAATGCAATTATAAATACTGACACATAACTTCCTCACAGGTCAGAGATATCCTCTGCCGATGCACGCAGCCACGAACACATCCCTCGTCTCTGCGCTCTTGGTGGCCAAGGCCCATTCCCCAACCAGTGGTCTCGGTTGCACGGATACACTCCATCTCTCAGGAGCAGAGTCAGGTTGATGTTGTGGTATGGGATGGGATAAGGGGCTCTGCTGCGAGGGCTGCGTGGACTTACGACGGATTCTGAAGTAGCCATTTTGGTATTGTATTATCTACATATGCCCCGATGAGTTTAGTTCTCTATTTCACTGATGTACTTCAAAAGTGCAGTCATGCAATCTCTATGTTATTGTTTGCAAACCTGATCCGAAAAGATTTGATCCCCTCATCATCGGCATGAAAATCATATAAAGGTAATGCATGCGTACTGGTTGAATAATTAGTTTACAAATGTTACCAATTTTTGGAGATACAAATGACGGAAAGATGAAGAGATCACAAACGGCCTTTTTTGCACCGCACTATCAATCTATCAAGATGGTGCGCAGCGTATTGGGAAGCTTGTATAAGCTAGTAAAAAATCTACTCGCATTGAAACATCGAGGAACGAGGGGTAACTATAGAGATATCATGTAATCAAAAATGTCATTCTGTAAGTAGGACGTGATCGAGAACTCGAGGGTTATCTAGTGAATAATTGCAGTCAATGGATCGACCCAACCTATATGAAATATAGGACAGCCTGCACTGTAGAAGTACAAAGATGAAAATTAAGGGTTTTAAAACCCATGTAAATAACTAGTCTCCGTCAGTCAATGCACTTGCAAGGGATTAAAGGGAAATTGCGTAATAGATGGTGGGGCTTCTCGATGCGCACATTACTCCCAGCGATGCGAGCTGTCTACCACGGATTCACAATGACACTAACTTGATTGTGCTCAGAAGTTTTAACTGCAGGTTTACAATATCGTCATGCTGTGGCTATTGCCAATAAGGTAAAATATGTTCAACAGGCACGGTAGAACCATTTACTGCAGGACTTATAAAACAACAAGATGGACCTCCCACTCAATATAGTTATCCTATATTGATTGGGATGAGAGAACATATTCCTTGACATCTTCCAGTTGTTCTCTTGTCAAAATAACACAGGAACTTATGAAACTTGTGTGCAGTTCTCTTGGATTTATATAAAATTGAAAAACATTCAAAAAAATGTTCGTAATAATGATTCTTTTGGATTAGTCGGTATCATTCTATGTTGATTCTAGACCTGTACACAAGTTGCTTTTTTAAAATCTGATGCATCAGGGGTCTGATCCAGGATTTGAAAAACGTCAAAATTACCGGGGGGCTGAAAGGCTGTAACTTGTCAAAAAATGGGCTAATTTGCCAAGATTTGCAGAATTACCGGGAGGTGGCCCCCTGCACCCACTCCCGGATCCGAGCCTGCATTTAGGAAGGATGAGGCATGTAAACAAATGACATCTGGTGTTCACCACTGCTAATGGAGAGATGTTGCAGTGGTTTTCAATGCACTTTCCTCCGATTAGTGGTTACATCCCACTAACACAGATTCGGTCTTCTGTGCACATGTACATTTGAGGTGCCCCAAAGTATTAAACTAGAATTCGCGGTTCTCGGCTTTCGCGCTCGCTATATTCAAAGATATAAGCTGTGGGCCGCCCCAGGACCTTTGACCCTGGCACAGGCCTTTTATCTCATAACATATGAGGGATCGCATGGTTGCACCTATGACAAAAGTTTTGGTTCCAATTGAACTTCAGTTTTCAATTTAGACAATTTTACCATTTCAGCCCATTTTTCACTTGACCTCACATGACCTTGACCTTTCAACATGGACCTTTGACTTTTTTTTTTTTTTTTTTTTTTTTTTTTTCCATCAACATATGAGGGATCCCAGTGTGCACCTATAACAGAAGTTTTGGTTTCCAATGGAAGTTAAACTTTTCAAGTGAGGTCAATTAAAAAAAAATAACATTTGTGACACACACATACACACACATACACACACACATCCACAACACATCCACAAATACAGACACACGCACAAAGGATTGCTAAGTTGTCCTACCAGCTATAGCTGGCGGCCCACCCAATGAGCATACACACTTCATTATATGTTTGGGCACCACCCAATGGGCCAATCATATTTCGTAGTTAGTTTTGGAAAGTCCGTATGCATATTTTGAGACAATACCGTTTTAAAAGGTGGGAAGGGGGGGATGACCCGATTAAGTCAATAAATTTTTCATCTTCAAATAGAATGGCCTTCACCCAAAACCCCATATGCAAAGTTTGGTGCCGATATTTCAACCGTTTTGAGGTGGAGAGCTAAAACGTAATTTTTGTAATCTCCATATAGTACTGTGAAAATAATGTGCAAGGCCACATACTGGGCATGAAAGACATAGTGTCTAACCGATCGCCCTAAGATATGATTACAGATTTTCAAATTTCAAAACTCGGGTCATAGATTCCCAATTTTTTTCTGATACTTTTTTGGTTATCATCCACCATTTTCAACAGCCAAAAAATGCCAGAAAGTAGCAGATTGGTTTGGTAAACCAATAAAATGGCAAAATATAAAGTTCGGAAAAATACACAATTCTGTGTACATTAAAAACTAGATTTCACGGTTTGGCTTCGCGCTCGCTATATTCAAAGAAGATTTAAAGCTGTGGGCCGCCCCAGGACTTTGACCCTGGCACATCGACCTTTTTGGATCTAATCAAAAACATATGAGGGATCGCATTGTGCACCTATGGGACAAAAGTTTGGTTCCCATGACTTCAAGTTTTCAATTTAGATAATTTTTCCATTTTTTTAAGCCCCTTTTCACTTGCTCACATGAACCTTTGACCTTCAAACATGACCTTGACCTCATCAACATTATGAGGGATCCCATTGTGAACCTATGCCATAAGTTTGGTTCCAATTGAAAGTTAAACTTTTTCATTTTTTTTTTTTTTTTTTAAAAAACTTAACAATTGTGACACACACTACACACACACATCACACACACATCACACACACATCCACACATACACAAAACACACGCACACAGATTGCTAAGTGGTCCTCCGCAGTGGCGGCCCACAATCAAAAACTGATTGTTTCAGTTTTCGATATTTTTCACCGTTTGGCATCAGTTTGGAACAATTTCAATCAAGTTTGGACCTCTTGATATTAATGTAATCGGTATAGAAAAGCAGTAAAACAACAGAATTTTGCCGATACCGATTTAGATACCGATAGGTCATAATCGGTCGATTTCAAGAATACCGATCATATCGGTTATCTCTAAAAGACAAGAGTAGATTGTGAGTGGAGTCGGAAATTAAATGCTAATTGCAACTCATGTTTGTGCTGCATTTTACATGATAGGCTATTGCCTGCAATGGTTGATCAAGTATAAGTGCCAACGTTGTCGCGTTCGTTTCAAAGGACGCCAAAACAGGACAAAAATTGGTGTCTTGAAACTAATGCGACACCTTTTACTACCACCTGCATGGTCAACCATTTGCAAATTAAAGACAAAGAAGTAGATATGTTAAGGTGGTATCCAGCATGCCTTATGCAAATTTATAGCAAATTACAGCCTTTTACTGAAAAATTTGGCAAAACATGTACACTGATGTCTTTTTAAGTTGAAAATAACATACAGCAGCGCGCCAGACTTCATGTTCTGGTGGTGGGGCAAAGTGAAATTTGGGGGAGAAGTGAATTTGGGGTAAAACTTCCAAATTTTTCAGGCGAGGCTATTGTATTAAAAGCTTTACCAAACCATGCAAAAATATCAATTTTGAAAAAAATTTGAGGGTGCACTATATCCCATGTGCCATTGGTTTGCCAGTGTCTCTTTAACTGGGGGAAAGAAAAAACTTTAAGGGGAAAAACAGACGCATTCTTTGTCGGAATTACATTTTCGTTTTTACGGTTTTTGTTACTTACCGGCACTGCATGCATGAATGCACAGATGCATGGATCATGTGGATTGTATTGTGGATGGCGAGTACCAAATCCCAAAATGGTTCATCAAAACATGCCATGCAATCATGTAATACGATTTTGAATTGAATGTTACGTAAAAGTTCTTTGATGAACTAGCTCAACCAGGGCTTGAATAAGGATTTCAGATCCAGGAGCCAATTTTTTGTGGTTAAACAGTGCCCCTGGGTTTACAAATGTACACAGTTTGTTGCAGAACACATGGGCATTTTGCCTTTTAGCAGGGTAAATTTGGCCCTGCCCTGCTTATTTCAAGCCTTGGCCTCAACGTAATAAACGGCATGTTGAAGGATGTGGTGGCTAGTAAAAGAACTTCTACCGTGATGAACGTTTGGGCGCACTCGCATGACGTTAGAAGCACTTCCGTATACAATATCCTTGTAGGACAGTTGTAAATTGATAGGCTACGAAGGAAATGAAAAAGGTTTCGCAAATATTCGGAGCTAATTAACATGGTTTCATATTTTCATCCTCGCTCATAAAACAAGAAACACACATTGACTTGAGTCTTTTAGGCGTATGAAAGTTGATGATATGTTTCCCGTAACCCGCTCCCGCATTTAATTTTGCGCGTTTGAGATGCTGAAATGCCTAACTAAATCTAAAAGTTCCTTATTTTGTATTTAAAGGAAATATCAAGGTTCTTCTTGTGATAAATATTATGAATGTGATTTTAGTATGATTTTAAATCAAAGACAGTTGCAAAATCATTTTGAAATGTAGGGTGGTGGTTTGACACAATATTGTAGCTATTAGAGCATGCTGAAGGTTGGTGGTGAAATGCAGTTCTTCAAAATTACGACTAATGAAAAATGAAATGTTGCCTCATTATGATTTGGAAACAAAACATTGACTTTCATCGGCCGTATCAAATAGATGCATATTTAAAATTCATAATAGTAATTCTGAGATTACAAAAATTCAGGGGAGGAAAGTTCTTCCATATACATATTTTAGTTCACACCAGTGATGACAGTGGCAATACTATTACTATACTTTGTTTCGGTTCCGAGTTTGGGGGTGACGTCACAATGACGTGCTTTGCATTCGCTCTAGCGTTTGGATTGCCTCGCCTTGGTTGCGTGCGTAAATGCTGTAATTCCAAGGCGAATGCGTTTATTGCATTTCTCGGGTGCAAAACCTAACACGCACAGTGACGTCACCCCCAAACTTGAGACGAAAACAAATATAGTGCCATACTCAGACTGTGATGTATTTTGTTGATTATCTAAAGACTTTTCATTGTTTTTGCAAATCCACTGCGATGGATTGGATCACGGTCGAAGTAGGGTCATAAACAGGCATTCCTTACCCTCCCTTTGAATACTGGAGTGAAAGATTACTAATGTGTTGAATAGGAAGTTCAATTATATCTGAACAGCAGCCTAACCTTTTACAAATCCATTCCAACTTCTTATAGGTTGTGCATTTTGCTTATTAGCTCAATCAGCTTTCAAGAAAATTTTAATCCATCACGTCAAAGCTGAAGAATTTTCAAAGAGTAGACTTACTTTTCCAATGCAAATTTTTCACGCACAGATTGGGTAGTAAATGCAATAACTGGATCAAATCCCCGGATGTGCGACCGACAGAATTCAACACATTAGTAATCTTTCCTCCAGTATTCAGAGGGAGGGTAAGGAATAGCCTGTTTATGACACGAATCAGGGATCCTAAAAAATCCGGGATAGGCCACTCGTTCAAGAGAAAGGGGGTGAAATCTTGTAGCTTATAGTTCGCCAGTCGTGAGTGCGCGGCGCTATTACGCTACGTCATCCCCTCCCCGGCTACGTCATGTAAACGTTTATGCATAATATTATGTAGCTTATCGAATGGTGGCGCTATCACCATTGATATCGAAATCGTCTATGGGCATTTGTACACAGTGTCAGCCGCCCGCCTGCACGCTGTAGCCCGAGGTTGCTCTGCTGGCTAATATCCTCTTACGATAGCCCCTCACTATCTCCTCTCATAGGAGGTAGGTACGGACGACGTTCACGCTACGGAACGAGCTAGCACGACTGCGACTATGTATGAGTAATAATTTCTTGGCCCTGGCGTACGCACGCATTGGTTGAGGCATGAACTCGTCACGTGCAAACCAGTGTGCTCCGTTTTAAGCGGGGAAGCGGGCGTACTTAGCAACTTGGCCAAGAATTATTACTCCAACTAATAGTGAGAAGCATACCCAACCTGTCCCTGCTTTTTCAAACTTTGGACTCTATACTGGGACCGTGGTTCACATTCATGTAAATAATGAGGAGTCCGTGAAGCGCCCGAATTGGTCGAATTACTAGTTTATTTAAACAGACTCTGGCACAAAAGTGCTCTAGATACTAGTTCTGCCTAAGTCATAACTCCATTATGTTCTTTAACATGTTGCCATTAACAGATGTGGAGTTATGCAAAACCCATGGAATCCTTTCTCCCCCTGTACCAGCAATGAGCCGGGGCCTTTCAAAGAGCCAACTTTGCAGATCTGCAGACGAACAAAATATCAAAGGCAATTTCATATTGAGTTGATAAATGTACCTAGATAATATTATCCTTTTGAAATAGTAATCTTCAAAAATTTGTCTAAAACCAGTAGAAATCCATCTTTTTTTCCTTTCCCGGGGAAACAAACCTTTCTCATGCAGAAGTAATTGTAGCTCAAATGTTGTTCAAAATTTTTAATTCTAATTCTTTAATTTTTTCACATTTCATCGCATAGGATCTCCATTGCGTTGGTAGTGAAAACAGGGATAATCGTACATATAGAGGGATTTTGAGATCGAAAAGTTGAGGTAGGTAACAGGGAAAGGTATTCCATGTTTTTTGCATAACTCCCATCTGTAATGACCCAACATGTTAAAGACCTAATGTGGAGTTATGCTTATCATAACTAATCATATACGTACCTTAAGAGTTTCTAATGTTAATTCATCCCTTTATTGGAATAAAATTTTGATTCTGTTAAAAATCCCGAAATTAACTCCCCACTAAGATACATATTTCCCGCTTCCTGGCAGGTCCATGTATCAGGAGAGGCAAGCTATTAACAGAGAATATTTGTCAGACCACCTTGAAGGTGGAAGGTGGTGTGAAAATCCCTTAACCCAGACATCCGAGAGAAAGCTAAAGGGCTACAAAAGATACACAAATACTCCGAACAATCTTTGGGCACCTTGACGTCTCCTTCGCAGAAACCCAACATATCAACAGTGGCTAGCGAGGCTATTATTATGTTTTTTTCATAACAATACATCAGATGGCTTGAAGCAAAAACAGCACCTGAGAGAGCAGCTTTGCTTAGGGAAGCAAGAACAGGCAATCCACACAGTCAGAACTCATTTAAAGAAAGGCATAGGAAGATCCATTAGTTCGAAGAGAGCGCCTACTAGAAGAAATGAAAGCATCCAAGGAAAACTGAAAAAAAGCGTGCGCAAAAGAAAGTGACTTGTACATCTGGATGATACACTGGGGCTTGGGCCAACTGAACAGGCTGGTTATGATGCCATTAGTGGAATTAAGACTAAGAAGGAAAGATAGTAGCCTTACAGCTCAGCTCAATTTTAGGCAATTTGTGTTACAACAAAAGCCACCATAGGGCTTGAAGTTGTATGCATTCCTCAAAACTTGTGTGATGGTGGGCGGGTGTATATTTGGACCATCGAACTGGCAGAAAACCTGAAGATGTTGATAAGCATGCAGTCAGCTGTTAAACTATTAGAGGGAAGAGGCCCTACATTGATACCATATGATAGTTGGCAAAACGTGAGACATAGTTTATATCTGAGGAAGGAGAGGAGACGTATTACACCGGGAAAGTCATCTCACAGGTTGGATAGTTGAGAAGTTGACAAATTGCGTTCATCATGTGCAGGCCTGGAAAAAATGTTTATTTCCCTGGAACAGGAAATTTCCCACCAAATATTAAGGATTTCCCACCATTTCTTATGTATTTCTTTATCCAATTTTCCTCCTAATACCAAATTTCCCTGGAATGAGTTCCTGAATTTCCACATTTTCCAGGCCTGATCATGTGAAAAGAATTGTTATTTTCATCTTCATCTTTATAATTACCACTTTTATTATTTCATTTCTTTTGTGACAAGTTGCATTCTTCATGGTTTTAAATGAATTGGCTATGTAACGCAAATTTTCATCATCATTTTTACGACAGAATGTAAATTGAATTACTTCCAACTGCAAACCTGTTCACCTGTAACTCCATCTTTACCATTGTTCTACGCCATTTTCATTTTCCTTGAGTGTTCAAGGTTTAAATTCTCATTTGTTTATTGGAATTTGTGTTTAAGGATCAAAGGAAATGTAAATAACCCATTAACAAAGGGGTAAATAACAATCATTCGGATTTAGCACTTGTATTGATAATTTTCCATAACATCTTTTTCAGTTTTTTATACATTTCCTTATGTGTCAATTAGGTTTACACAATTAATGTTACCAGATTTAGCATTAAGGTTTTCCGTAGCCTCTCATTTTGCATTTATTTTATTTATAATTTAAATTTGTGATTATGATTCAAATATTTTTGCAGAATTGTCCCCGGTTTGAGGTTGTTTACACTTCTTCTTCTGTAAATGAAGAATGGTTGTTTTTTGATTATCTGAACTATAATTTTTAGTGCAGAATCCATTTTCTATGTTTTGCGCATTATCAATGCAATTGCGCGGACGTGGCCACAGCTGTGGATGTGCATGGTATGAGGTGCTGCACACAAAAACAGCGGAAAAGGGGATTCTGCCAAAAAATACAGGATGCAGAATAGGCCCTGCACACTTGATTTGTAGTTTCTTGTTGCCGGCCGGGGTCGGAGGAATTGGCTGCCGGGTAAAATAATTCATTATTTGTAATAATTCATTATTTGAAAAAACTAGAATTTCCATAAAGTTTTTTCCTCTCTTCTCTCTTCTAATCCATAGGGGACTCAACTCAATCAGGACAGGCACTGTGGGCTGCCTTCACAAATCAGGCGCAATTTACAGGAGATTGCAGGTGGTATACTACCACACTTGGGAAGTCAGAGTGAAGTTCATCTGTCAGTTATTATAATATAATCCAAAAATTAAGTTGAATTATTAGTTTCTCAGGTGGGCAGCACTCATGCAAAATGGATTAAAATTTTATTCTGGTATAGGACATAACTACTAGTCTCCAGGCAGGAAAGGATGATATATATTCATATTCTGTATAGGCTTAATATCATATTTGAGGGTACCTTAACAAGCCAAATTTGTAGTTGTTTTTCCGACGAGGTAGTGGTAGGTGAAACACCAGAATGGAGCCGTCCAGTTGAAGATATCTCTCCACCCCTTAACGATATCATCTGACGGAGTAGAGAACACTACTGACCGATCTTGATCCATCAAAGGCATAGGTCCCGACTGCATTCCAGCATGGTCCTTAAAAATGGGCCGCCGTAACAACTGGCACAATGTTAACGGATCTGTTCCAGTCTTTATTGATCAGGAGTGTACCAGATGAGGAAAAAACAGCTAATATTATGCATCTCTTCAAAAACGGTGATCGTTCCGACCCGGGAATTATAGACCCGTCCGCTTCATCAATACATGGAAAGTCCTTGAGCACCATCGTTCACAGCCATATACTGGCAAATCTTCAGGACACAAACATCCTTGTCGGACAGCAAACACGGCTTTCGGGCAAAAAGGTCCACCGAGTCACAATTAATTCTTGCAATGATGACATTGCTAGAAGGACTAGAGGGTAAGAAGACGGTTAGATGTTGCCCGTTTGGACTTTACTAAAGCTTGATAAAGTGCCACATAGACGCCTTATTCATTAAATCAAAAACTATGGCATAAGGGGGCATCTAGCCGACTGGCTCAACGGTTCATCACAAACAGAATGACAAAGTTGTCGTCGTTGACGGTCAAACGTCTTCACCAAAAACCAGTGTTATCAGGGGTCCCGCAGGGTATCGTGTTAGGTCCGCTGCTTTTTTTATTATATAAACGACCTTGCCTGATCATTCGCAACGTCATCATGTCGTCCTTTTTGCGGATGACTGTTTGGTGGGTTACAAAAAAACATATCTGAAGCTGACGTTCAGCGCCTGCAATGACCTTCAGAAGTTAGAAGAATGGCAGAAGAAATGGCTGATGTCCTTCAATCCTAAAAAATGAGCACCATAACGTTGCTGTAGAAATGCACCAAAAGAGGGAATATATTTTGTGGGGAACCTTGACAGTTGAAGAAAGTACCACATATCTAGGCATCAAGCTTTCTCATAATTTGGGATTGGAGCCTTCAGACACAGTATGCAACAAAAAAAGCACATAAAATTCTTATGCCTCATTAGAAGAAACCTTTGGAAAGTTGTCCCAAAAGTTAAGATCACTGCCTACCAGGCTTTAGTACGACCACACTTAGAGTATGCCATTGGCGCATGGCGCCCATACAGGAAAAAAGACATCAATTCATAGAAACTGATCCAACGCCAGCCTGCTAGGTTCTGTAAGAACAATTAGCAGGAGGGAGACCGGAGTCGTTACCAAAATTTTACAAAGCTTGGTTGGAGTACTCTTCAGATATACCGTACAGCTCACATACTCGCATTAGTCTATCAAATTAGGAATGGCAAATTGAGTAACCACTGGACGACAAACTAACCCGACAAAATCGCAGAAATACAAGAGGTCACAATCAGAAGTATCTGGAATGTTCAGCCAGATTGGACTTGGGTACAATTTCGTTTTTCTCAACACTATCAAACTATGGAACAACTTCCAACACTTGTTCACGCAAAGATCCAAGTGCCTTTAAATCAGCCCTTCTAGATCATTTGGGGTGGTCAACAAACCATCTTCAAGTTAAAAATGCACACCCCACATCCATGCGTGTTTATGGGTCCAAGTTGACTTAGTATGTGTGAGCAGCCAGCGTCGACTATGTACGAGAAACCATAACTGGTATAGTTTTAACTGCCCACACTTGGTGATAATAGGCCTATATCTAGTGTGAATTGGTACTTCAAATGAGTCAAAGGTTTCATTAGAATGAAAAAAACCATTAATCAGTTTTATTCCCATACCGATCACCACTCTTTTTGACAGATATTCAAGAAGATGATCAATATCCAATTCCAGCTACCCCAAATTTCCTCTTGAAGTGCTTGTTTCTTAGCTTTTTGTCCTGTGATCCCACAAAATAACTTGTCTCACAATGTATAATTATCCTCTGTTCAACCTGTTTTCATAAATTATTGGATGGATTTTAGGCAAACTGATACACATTTTTTGGGAGGAGGGGGGTTAGAGGTATGTGGAAATCTTGATTTATTTGGTGGGGGAACAGGACACAAAAAATCGACAGATTGTAAGCTGAATGAGTGCCCGTGGTAATACCGATATTGTGTGGTATTTTTTGTCCCCCCCCCCCCCGAGATGGTAGAAGGGACGAGGGACTTGGGTAGGTGGGGGGGGGGGGTGGTTGGGAATGGGGGATGGGGGGAGGCTAAAAAAATCGGCCCCTGCCAGTCTCTGCAATCTCTTCAAGAATAGATGTTCCTTTGATGCATTTAAGTGCTTTAGTAGAAACGTAGGGGAAATTACAGTAAGTGTTTTGCTTTTTTTCTATGCAAATCGCTAAAACATATAGTTGTTAAGTCCATTGAAAGCAATAATGAATTGACAAAAAATAATGCAATAATGAATTTTCACTCGTCATAATTTTAAATCTCCCAACAAGAAACTAAAAAATCAAGTTTCAGGGCCTTGTGAATTCATGCTTTTGTAATCATGACCACCATGTCAAATAAGGGACTAATGTGTAATCTGACATTGTGTTTTCAGGTTTGTGGATACCCGCAATGGTTCAACATTAAATCACTAAGACCACCAGCCCGAAGTCACTTACCAATGCTGCGGGACTTGGAGGCAAGGACCTCATACTGGATTAAGGTGGTTATACTTTATCTTTCTGCGATCTGCCAGGCTTGACAGGTTAAATATGTCAAATAAGTCTCAAACAACATTTATTCATCACAAGGAACAAAACTGAATGTTTCCATGTAGCCATTGTCAATCATCAATCATGGTCTGGCACGGTACTCGACAGACAGCAGCACGCATTTTAAAAAACTGTACAATTCTAACTTGTATCAAAAAACATGCTAACCGAATGATTTAACCATCTACAAGATGATTTAACATCTCTTGCAATGATACCAAACATGATCGGGTTGTTAATTAAAAATGGTAAAATCATTGCACTCCCTACGGTTTGACTGAGAATAACAAAAACGTCATTCCGATTTTCTTTAGTCTCGCACTTTTCGTACCGTATGGCCATTCCGTGCGAACTTTCTAAAATTTAGAACGTTATTTAGCCCACCATTTTGAGACATTACCTTCCATATTTCTCCCTTTGGTCATATATGGACTCTCCACTGGGTAAAAAGTCCTTAGAAGTTTCTGGACTCAGTGGTAGTGTAATTCTTGAAGTTTTGAGCTAAGAAATCACAACAATATTGCAGACACGCCGGACATTTTGTTTATTCGTTGATAGCCTGACGTCACATTATGCACCTCTTGCAACACAATCCCTCGCGCTGCTCACAGCACCACGTACCTTCCGTGGTTATATGTCAAACGATGGAAGACTCCGCTAAGATCACACCTGTCACCGCAGCTTTTAAGGTTTGCTAAGTCGCTTTACACGCCCCATTGGGCTGCTTTGACCATCCAATAGTCGCTCAAAGCGCCATTTGCGGCATGACTCGGTGGAGCTGTGTTTTTTGTCACAATAGAAACCAATGATTGGGCTACATTTTCCCACCCACACTGCAGCGCGTGTCCACCCTACTGAATTTTTGTTAGCAACACTTGAGAATTGCAACAACACGTTCGATCATTCGACTTGGGTGTTTGCGTGGCACAATTTGTTAAATCATATTTCACTTCCACAGTTCAGTGTGTTTTACTTAGATCCAAAGGGTGAGATGAATACAAGAAGAAGATCGCACAGGTGGGTACAACTAACAAGCATTGCAGCATTTGTATAAATATTAGAGATTTTCGTCTGAGAGGTCCTCTTTCTCCACGAGCGAATGACCCTAAGCTAAGCCCAGTCCGACTGATAATTTTATCAGGCGGACTGGAAGCTGAGTCTAAAGTAATTCCTAGTTCGCAATGCAACCCTAACTATACAAAAGAGCAAATCAGACGCATTTCTTTAATCGACTTACTTTTTCGTTATGGCCCCTCTCTTTTAGGTTTGCTAAGAGTAGTCTCAAAAACTGTAGCAGCACATTTTACTGAATTCACAATACAACTCAGATAAAATGATCACCCAAGTTGTTACTAACGTCCTTATAATCAAATCATCAACAGTGTTTTGCAAAAAAAGGCGTATAAATAAACAAAATATACATCTACATTTGCTTTCACATGTTGAGTAATGGCGCTTAGTATTGCCGCTGTCGTCACTGTTGTGGAACATACATTATATGTGAATGATTTCCCACTGAATTTTGTATCTCAGAATTAATCATTATGAATTTTATGCATCTATTAATGATAAAAGACCTTCTGATGTAAGTGGTGTGGCATGTTTTACGAGCGAGGATTAATTAAACATTTTTATTAGCTCCGAAAACGGCGAATATTTGCGAACCTTTGCTTTCTGAGCCTATCATTTTACTCGCATTCACTGGCCAGTGTTGCCAACAAAAATTTCGCTACCCGCGCA
>JAMKCH010018291.1:0-46654 GCA_023653785.1 Ophioderma brevispina
TGGCATTTTATCAATACCAAGTTGGTGCTGATTTGGCGTATTTTGGGAGATAGGGAACCTGCCAGGCCCTTCCTTTGATTAGATTATGGGCGTGTGGCATTGCTAATTAGGTACTAATTCGCAAATTAATGAGGTAATTTGGGGTATTTTACCCAAAAAGCTTGTGAAACAAAAAAATTATCTGAAGATCCATAAGGCGATTTGATTTTTTAACTTGTTGGAGGGGTGGGGATCATGTACTCTCACGTGGATTAGGTTTGTGGCGATGATGATGCAAATGAAATAGCAATTTGCATATTATGGGCTAAATTGGAGGTATTTCACCCAAAAAAAACTTGGGAACAAACTATCGGAAGATCCATAAGTCCGATTTTGATGTGAAAAACTGATGGAGGGGTGGGGGGAATCATTGTACTCTCGTGGTGATTAGGTTTAAGGTGGATTGTCCGGGTTAAGGGGGGTTGTCGGGTTTAAGGGGGGTTGTCCAGCTGTACAGGGGGGTGTTGGGTTTAAGGGGGATTGTTGGGGTTTAAGTGGGTTGTAGGGTTTTAATTTAAAGGGGGTGTCCGGGTTTAAGGGGGGTGTCTGGACTTAAGGGGATTGTGGGGTTTAAGGTGGGGGGTTGTCCGGGTTTAAAGGGGTTGTCCGGGTTAAGGGGGGTTGTCTGGGCTTAAGGGGCCTTGTGTGGTTTAAGGTGGGTTGCACGAGTTTAAGGGGGCTTGCCCAGGTTTAAGGGGGCTTGTCCGGGCTTAAGGGGGTTGTCCGGGTTTAATGGGGTTGTCCAGCTAGTAAGGGGGTGTGGGTTTAAGGGGGATGTTGGGGTTTAAGGTGGGTTGTCTGGGTTTAAGGGGGTGTCAGGGTTTAAGGGGGTTGTCTGGACTTGAGGGGATTGTTGGGGGGGTTTTTTTTTAAGGTGGGTTGTCCGGGTTTAAAGGGGGTTGTCGGGTTTAAGGGGGGGGTGTGTGGGCTAAGGGGGGTGTCTGGCTTAAGGGGGGCTGTTGTGGTTTAAGGTGGTTGCAACAAGTTTAAGGGGGGTTTGTCCAGCTTAAGGGGGGTTGTCCAGCTTAAGGGGGTGTCAGCTTTAGGGGGTGGTTGTTGGGTTTGAGGGGGATGTTGGGTTTCAGGTGGGTTGTCTGGGTTTAAAGGGGGTTGTCGGGTTTGTTTAAGGGGGGTTGTTCTGGAATTAAGGGGGATTGTTGGGTTTAAGGTGGGTTGTCAGGGTTAAAGGGGTGTCCGGGTTTAAGGAGGGTTGTGGTCTGGGTTTAAGGGGGCTTGTTGTGGTTTAGGTGGGTTGCACGAGTTCAGGGGGGGTTGGTCCAGGTTTAAGGGGGGTTGTTGGTGGGTTTATGAAGGGGATTTTGGGTTTAAGTGGGGGTTTGTGGGTTTAAGGGGTTTTGTGGCACCATATCCGCGTATGCATGCGCAGACGGCACACATGCCCGCGAATGCGTATGAGCGCATGTGCGTATGCATCGCGCGGACGTTGCACATGGGTGTCCGGGTTTTTAAGGGGGGTTGTGGTCGGCTAAGGGGGATGTTGGGGTTTAAGGTGGGTGGTCCGGGTTTAAAGGTGTATTCCGGGTTTAAGGGGGGTTATCTGGGTAAGGGCTTGTGTGGGGGTAGGGGGGTGCACGCGTTAAGAGGGGGTTGCAAGAGTTTAAGGGGGGGTTGCCTAGGTTTAAGGGGGGTTGTGGGGTTAGGGGATTTTTGGGCTTAAGGGGTAATTTGAGCTGATTATTTAAAAATTTGAAACCGCTCCCGCCAGGGGGATTTAGCGGTTCGAGAAACGCGCGACGTGGTATTTTTTAATAAGCGTGTACGGTAGGTGTTAATTGAGTGGCTACCTGTAGCCCAAGTTCCCAGGTAAAGTAAACTCGGCTCGTATATAACTTTTCTATTTAAATTAAATACTATTGATGTTACGTAGTTATCAGAGAGGGTAAAGGATGCTTCGGTGCCCAGGCTTGGTGAGGGGGAACGGGAAAATAGCTCTGGCAAAATTCTAGTTGACTTAATCTATTTTGAAATCAAGTTCGAACAAATGATAGCGGCAGTTGTGTTAACCTGTGGCCAGCAGAACGACCAAGATTCGATGGAAAAAAGTTCATCAGTGAACGACGTTTATCTTCTCTTGACTTACAGCAGTGCCAAAACGTATTTGCTCTGAATTACCACGAGGTGCTCTAATTTGTAATCTGTGCCACGACAAATGGGGTACTGCATGAGGCTAATGTGTAGCTTAAAAAAACACATACCTCCGAAAAAACAACTTAGGGTTTCTTTGGATGGTTTTTGCATCAGAGGATGTTACGAGAGCATCTCTTAACTGGGTCCTCACCTGACCTATGAAACCCATTGAGAAAATTGAACATTCTATCAATTGGTAGTTTTACACAAATCTCTATGGGTGTGGCACGAGCACCACACAATTTCCCCACGCTGCACGGTGGTGGCTAATTTAATATGCACATATCCTCAGCATCATACTTTTCCACCTCGCAGTATTCACTGTAGAATGAATACCTCTTACTACTACTAATACTAAACCAAAGTTTTAAATCGGTTTGTCCCCGTGAACTGGGGGTTGTGGCCGGATTGACCTCACATTCGCAGCAACCGTCATTAATCCTTCCTTCCCAATTCACCCGATTCAGTGCATCCTACATCCTCAATCCCAACCTGCTACTCTTCCTCCTCAACTTGATCTTCCATGTCTTCTTTGGACGCCACCCTTCCTCCTAAAACCTCCCACCTCAAACAAACTCAAAAGCCCTTCAAACATGCCCGTCATTCTTCCTCAACACATGCCCATTACCAACGTACACTATTCGCCTTCGCCAACCGGTCCATTCGCCTCTTCCAAACCCAAAACATCTGCATCAAAATTCCTCCGTCTTCATCCTGACCATCAACTTCACACCCACACTGCTCTTATCATTGCTCTCTCTGTTCCTCCTCAGAATCGCCATCTCATTTTCGCGCCAGACACCATGTCTCATCCCCATACAGCATCACTGCTTCTTATGAACTCTTATACACCCTTCTTTTCATCTTCGTTTTGGACAAACCACCTTGTTTTAAGTGTTTTTTTTTTTTTTTTTTTTTTTTTTTTAAAATAATTTTGTAGAAACAAATACAAAAACGAGTACAAAAATGAGTACACAAAATGGACCAGATAACTGAATGCTACCCAATCCATTTTTGATCCCTTAAAACAGCAAGGCCGAGGGCCAATGTATGCCAGTTTTTGTACTTGAAAAGCATCATGGAACTGGAAGCCATAACGCAACTCAATACGACCACTGGAACAAAGAGCTTATTTCAAGGAATAGTAATGATTGTGAGAGATAATTAGAACCACGTATAAGTTTATAGAAATGCTCTAATTTGCAATTTTCACATTTTCCAAGAATTGAACAGCTGGATACCCAAAAGACTGAACCCACCCGCACATGCACAACCGAACTAGATTACACACTTTCAAGAAAATGTACGGTACTTCCTTGGAGTACTTCTCTGGTACTGCATGAGATATGATTGATTTAACATCTTGTAGTGGGTCTATTTTCTGAATTAAATATAATGCGACTTTTGTAAAAGTCTGGAGAAAAGTGGTAGAAAATATCTTTCCACTGTTACATAATGATTTACATTTGATAAACCTGCGAACAGAGTGATGATTTGCTTAGGAAATGTTTTCTTGGTCAAAATTCCTGAGGTTGAAGACACTCTTGAGGAATTATAATTTGAAGGAAAAAAAAAATTCGGAAGCTTTAAAATTTTCTGGGACGGCGGTCCTGCGGCCAGCGGTGTTACCATGGATTTTACTAGGCCTGCACAGAAGAACGATTACAACACACAATACCAAAGTCATCCATGAATACACAAAAATAAAACGAACCTGTTCCATCTCTGCACTAAAAGGGACTTAGACATATATTTTAAGGTTACAGACAAGCACAGTAAATACTGGACCCTCAAACATCATTAAACATTCTTGAAATAAGATATTTTTTTAAGGAATGCCTTTTCTTGGGGAATGTAATGCGTCTCCTAGGTAATCGTTTTGAATACAGCTCACCCCCTAGTATCCAGAGAGTCAAACCTCAACGTGATGCAGATGTCAGCAGGGACCAAGGGCGGCGCAGGGTAAAAATCATAGGAGGGGCGACGATAAATCATGGGGGGGGGGGCCAACAAACAAAACTACAAAGAACTCATTTGGTTAAAACCCCTATAATTTGTGCACAATTATGCGTAAACCCCTATTTTTCCTAAAATTTTTAAAACTCTCCCGGGTTGGGGGGGGGGGAGGCTGCCACCCCCTGGCGCCGCCCCCTGGCAGGGACCTATACAAGGTCAGCAAATTATCTGAAAAAGATGATGAGAACCCTTATTGCTTGTTGGGGATGATTGTCAGCAGGGAAGCAGTTTATCGGTATTTTCATGTGAGAAAGGAAAAATACTGGAAAACATTGAAGGGTTGCCCAAGGCAGGAGACTGGAATGTCTTACTCTCAAGAACCCTATTCCAACCCTAACCAAACACTTGCTGTTATTGGGGAAGAGTTGTTAGGCACCAAAGATGTACATTGGGTTATTACTTGAATGAAACATGGGGATGGAACTTTCCGAGAGGACCACCGATGCGTGCTGGTTCCGGAGGGAGAAGTTCGGGAGATTGCCGAATTCTGGCAGTGACCACACACGGTACTGGATTGACATTCCGGACACTACAGAGCAACATATTGTGCCAGTGGCCGTGTCAGGATCCTGGAACTTCTCTAGTAGAAACTTGAAAGCCACATTTTGTCTCAAGCAATGCCAAAGAAATTGAGGAAATCTTTCGAGAAATTGATAATTAAGTAAAAAATAATGGCGAATTGTTGTCTCAAAATGGTGCTAACTCTACACCCTGATGGCTTTTCACTATTTTTAGATGCATTAACGGATTGTTGACCCCAAAAAACATGGGGTTAGAGGACCACAAACAAGTTTAAAACACCACAGACTGACAAAGTCATGGCTGAAATGGATTTTTGCGGGGAGGAAGGGGAAACGGCGGGCCATTTTGGATTTTGGCTTGCGCACTTTTTTCTTAGACACCGGCAAAAAATGGTCTGCGCACGTGCAGTATTAGTAAATATGTCCGCGCAATTGCACATATAAAAATGACATTGGAAAGTAATCCAGCCCCAGCTTTGAGTACGATTTGAACTTTGAAACTTGGATTTTTTCAAAATCAGTACTGATTTTGACAAAATGGTTTGGTTGTGTATGATTTTTTAGGGTTAATTATCGACCAATTTCGACCAATTGCACTCAATCTGGTGTCCCCCATGGAAAGACAGGTATGAGAAGCACACACACATATGTCCACATTGGGACTTCATTTAGTTGGTTTGTTTACATGCGTAACTGCTCAAAAAAGTTAAAATCAGGGAAACTTACCTAAACTAACTTTAGTATGTGAACTAATAAGTTCAAATCATGTTCAGCAAATACTGAAATAAACTTGCTCAATTCATAAAAATTAAGGGAAATGGGCATTGTGGAATATCATGATGATACATCACATAAACAAGCAGCACTCCCATCATGCCCATTCCATTGTTGAGGGTTGTGATTAAAGCTATTCATTAGAGTGAAATGGCGTGGATGAGTATCATCTCTCAATTTTTCAGTGGCCTAATTTTGTTATAAAAACATATTGACAGTGATTTACAGGTCTTTGTATTTGAGTAGTGCTAATTCGTCAAATGAAAGTAAACAGTTTTAAAATGAGTCAACAAAACCATTGCTGCTATGAATCCTACCATGTATCGTCCTTGCGTGTCAAGAGCAAAAATGAGGACAAACCTTGAGGGGTGTGTTTTGTACCGGGCCATGAAAGACCATTGTAGGTTAAGTTCTCACTCTCGGTCCCTAAATTTTTGTGTCGTTGCCAAGAATGCAGAAGGCACAAGGGGGATTACTATGGTGGTATGTCGTTCTGTCCGGGGGGGGGGGGGGAAGGGAACTTGTATTAAAAGGTGTGGATATGATGCATGTGACACAAGAAAACACGTAAAAAGGGTCTCTTTTTTCCAACAGTCGATGTGCGTGTTGTACATTGATAGGGTGTCAAAAACAGCAAACTATGGAAAAAAAGGGGTTTTTTGTAAACCTGTGAAATTGTGATGTATGCGAGATCAAAATTATCAAAAATATTGTAATTTGGAAAGTTAAAGCAACATGTGAGCAAAGACAGCAGAATTTTATCAACACATGCATTACTTACTTGTTAGGGTAGCAAAACCTAGAACAAAGATTTGTTTATGGTAGCAAAAGAAACAAAAATTGCTTGTTTTTAGGGTATGTTGTTTAGTCGGTGGAAATTTACTTGTTTAGGGTGCATTTCGGAAAGCCATGTTCACGCCTCAATCCACCTTTGAATCAATGCCTCCCCAGGGTATCTGTGTGTGTCTGTGGTTAAAAATGTTAACCCCTAATATATTTTGCATGCCGTATGGTTCGCAAGGCTACGCTGATGTAACTAGGTGGAAACGAGGGCGGTGGCGGGGTGGGGGGTGGACATGTTGGTGACCTCATGTGAGGCTTTTTTGATTGATCAAGTGTGACCATTGGCCCCATTCACAAACCGCCGACGGCAGACGACACTCACAGTCCAGGGGAACCGTGATTGTATTTATTAATAATAATGTGGGGACTGGTATACGACCACAACTCTGTGGCCAAAATGACTTGGAAGAAAACAATCAATAATATCCTGGTTTCGGATTCTGATTTCATCCTTAGTTAAATTAGATTTGGTTTACCACTTCTCCAGGGTTGTAGCCCTTGGTCTACAACAGGGAGATATGGGACAGTAGTATATACTACCAAACAACCAAAACTAAACTATGACATGGAAGAACAAAACAGAGCAGGAAAATCCCTGTAATTATTCTTTTTTTCAGGTATTTTTGTTATGCTTTTGATGTCGAAATATATTGTAATTAGCTCCAAGATAGCACGATTTTGAAAGTGTTGCATGAATGAAATTGGGACATCAGTGCTTTTCTTAAAAATTGATGTGTTTTCGGTCAAAATTAGCCATATGAGGCCAATCTTTCAGAGTTTTGCTAATCTTTCATTTGCTGTTTTAAGTTACGCCATTGAAGATAATTACCAAATTTGACCAAGCTCACGAAATTTGAGTGCTTCTTTACACATAGTTTGTCTGCAGTGCTCATTTCAACTTGCATTTGAATGCTCCCATGAATTGGACAAAAAAAAAAGTGCATTGACCCTGCATTTGAATTGGAGTTGTGGGAACACTAAAATGAGTGCTACTGCAAACTCAAATGAGATATGCTCAAATTTCTTGAGAGGTCACGTTGGTGATCAGATTTGTAGCCTACAAACTTAAAAAGTGAATGAAAGCATGTTAGCGAAAAATCTTTCAAAAAAGCGCCCTCCTCACGTTCAATTTGGACCTGTTAAACATCACTTTTAAGAAAACACAATGTCCAATTTACATGCAACTTCAAAATCAGTATCATTGAGCTCATTGTACATACCTAGTTAACCACACAATGCCTTGTTGCAAAAAAATGCCTGAAAAAGAGTAAATAGAGGGTTGTTGACTCCTCAAAACCCCAATCCCACCACAAAATTAAAGTAAACCCATGACACAAGAGGCACTGCACACTTGTTTCTTGGACCCGAGGCAACACTTTTGTCATTTTATGTTTGAATTACCCATTTAGAGCCCCCTCATCCTATTTTAATATAATTATGAAACAATTTACTTTTTTAAACAAAATTAATTAGGTCTATCCAAAAACCTGTATAGATTGCAAAAGTGTTCTTTAAAAATAGAAATCTTTTTTTTTTTAATTAAACTATACAGCATCCTTGGCTATTACAACAAAGATAAGAGTTGTATTGTATGTAAAAAGTAAGGTGGTTGTTAATGTTTTAAAAAGCCTTTTTTTTGCCATTTTTCGCTGACAGGGAAAATGGCTCACAGGACAGGAAAGGCACTAAGTGATTGGTATTGCCGGTGGACTTCAGGAGAAACTTTTGATTGCCTTCGGATATCCTATAGCTGACTACCCTGTGACGTGTTGGGGTTAAATGTCTTTCTGCAAAATTTTCCGATTATGCAGCTGGGCATTTACTGTGGGCGCAGGAGCTCGGAAGGAGTTCTGTAAAAAGCAGTGCAAAATAAGGATGCATTGGATTGGTTTGAATAAGTCCCTAATAATGTGACACTGATTAAATCTTGTCTATATTTTTTCAGGGTTAATCAAAGAGTTCTGTATGAAATTCAGCGACCATGATTTGATGCTATACGAAGAGCCGGGAGCCGAAATTCAAAATTATGTGTACCCACCCGGGACCATGAGACAAAATGAAGTCTATTCGCAAATGGTTTGTTAAAACCAAATGGTAAGTAAACGCTGAATGCGCTTGGTCCGTACCTACCGAGGGGAAATGATTTTGTGTCGCCTGCCCTAAGGCAGGAAGACACATTAGGGATCACTTGTCCACTGGTATTGATTGTCTGTTGTTGTTGATGATTGTCTGTGTTGATGCGTTTGTTGAAAAAGGGTTAAATTGCTTGTATATCGCCATACTTGATGGATTTAAACCAACTTGGGTCAGAGGTGCCACATCACCGGGTCGTTTGCGGGCAGGCAGTCACTGCGCATTTCTCTCTGCGCACGATGACTCATTGCTATTTTTTTCGCGCCAAAATACAAGTAAGGGTTCAAGGTACTCGGCAAAGGCACAGCACTGACTTCTTCAGTGTACCAAATCGTGTTGAGTTGTAAAAGCGATCAAGTGATATTTTATTGGGAAAAATGCATTATCCTATGTTGAAATTAGAATAAACTACTAGATTTTGGATGCTTTTTTTTAAATCATAATAGATATATTCTACAGCATTTTAAAGAGCAATTTTAGCCATTTCTGCGTCTCTCACTATTGGAACAAAAGGGTCAAATGCCAGCTTAAATTGATTGTTTTCGAAATTTTTGAAGAATTAGGAAAATCAAGGTCGTTTGATAGTCCTCAACTTGTATTTTCAAAGTATGACAAATCTGAGCTATCTGTCTTTGTTTTTAAAAGGATTCAAAGTACTTTTGTTCGATAATATTTGGGAGATCCAAAATAGGGCGTTCAACCCCTTCAACACGAGAACAGAAATGATCTAGCCTATCATCCCGCAATTTAAACACAAGGATGAAAAATAAAACAGAATAAATTGAACATTTGCTTAATTGCTTTGTTTTCATTGTGTTTCTTGACCAATCTGAATCCTTTTAAACAGCTCAATTGAATAAAAACGTCAACGCTAACCATGGTCTCTGTCTGAAACTTTGAAAGATAAAAAATTGCAGTGCCGCCCCGGCCCCGCGGAATGTCGCTGAATTGCTTGATGAACATTTTACCATACATGCGGGCATACACACACATACACACACAACCGGCACACGCACATGCACCCCTCGAACAGTGTTGTTGCTTCCTGATGTTTTGCAACATCGTCAATGAGCTGCGCGTGTGCGACCGGATTCGCCAATTCATTGCCAGACACGCGTGCACGAGATCGCCTCATTTCATCGGTGCTGTTGCATTTACTGCTTGGATCAACGCAGCATTTCATGGATTTCTTCCCCGGATCTTCTCCCGGTGTCTTATCACATACTATAGTATGCTTGCCGGGATTTTATCTTTTCACGCCTCTCACGGATACCCAGCATTTAATACCTGGATCATTCACACCGGGATTCAATACATGTATCGTATTTGCCACTCCCAGGAATCTATTTTTCAACTTGACCAGGAATCAGGATCCATAACAGTTCTTATTTTTTACGCCGACTTTGCTCATAGTAATTAAAATAAAAATGATACGCACGTATCATAATTATTGTTAGTCTTGCCAGGATCTACACATGGATCTGATGTCATTATGAATGCATACGAATGGATGCCAAACCTACCATTTGAAGCATAGCCAAATGAATGAACCTCAAATGGCTACAGCTCATGAGCTGGCTAGTCGGAGAGATATGCACCAATTTGAAACATCCTTGGGAAATACTGAAGCCAAGGCCTAGACTTTTTGAAATGCAGTAGTTTCATATTCAGGGAGAGTTCAGGTGATTTGTGTTGACCTTCTGTGCATTTATGTAAGAGACAAAACTCTGAACATGTTGACGATTGAGGTAAGTAAGACTAGGCCTATTCATGTTAATTGTTTACAATGTTTACTCTTTCATAATATAAATCTGTGGCCGGGCCTAAGGCTTTAGTTTAGCTACAGTGTAAATTGTGGGACATCCAACCAAATGTATTTGGAAAAACCAGAGAAATGCATGAAATTTGGATTCGGTCTCAGTTTTATATAAATTTAATTTAAATAATAAATACCAATAATTTTAGAAGCAGGATCATTGACATAAGCCTAGCCTAGCTAGCCCAAGAAAATAGCATGGCATGTCATGGATTTAATTGTGTTCAAATTCTCTATACAGGACTTTATTACAGTATAAGAAAATTGTTTTTCACCTTTTGATCTTCAATAATTTAAGCTCCATTGAATTCATGATAGGCCCTATGATTTCTTTTAATAACTTGAGTCTACACTAGTTTCTATGCTGGGGATGGCATATTTTTCATGGCCAAAAAGGAGGGGGCATGATTTTTAGTGATTTTTTTAAAGTGATTTTTGGAATTGTGTGAAATCCTGTACATTTCTGTTCATGGTCGCATTCCAAAATTATGCCATATCATGCCATACACCAACTAGGCCAGTAATTAAATTTACCCAAGGCCTAGTGTGTAAGGCCACATAAAAAAATAGATTCTCGTAGCCCTCCCTGGTCACTTTTTTAATTTTTCAATTTTCTTAATGTTTTCAATCCTGAAATTTTGATGGATAAAAAGCCTAATTGTGTTATTAATGTACCACAGTCACATTCATGTGATTTTAAAGATCTCTAGGATGTCTGTTCCTTGTAAAATTAAAATAAAAAGACCTCACCATTTTTCTGATGGCAGCTGCTGAAAGTCGGTGTGGTAATATAAATTTTCAGTTAAAACAGCCATATTTTAGCGTCATTTAGTAAAAAATAAATTTTAAGGAGCCTAACATAAATTTAGAATTTTCTCATGCTATATACACTATGTCATCGAGCCTCAGACTTGAAATAAGCAGGGGCCTTGGGAGAATTGGTGTCCTTGGTATAAGATATTCATTGAATTAGATAGAGTAAAAATGGAATACAGCTGTACAATCCTAGTAATCCTTTGATCCTTTTATAGACGATTTATACTAGGCTAATTCCATGATTTCTTACATGAAGGATGAAACTGAAATTTGCCCTACTAAAAGGCAGAATAACCCCCGGATCTGAAACAAAACCGTGTACATTTGTATAAGGACCAGGGCTAAAATGTTAAAAACACCAAAAAATACACCTTGGATCTGAAATCCTTATTCAAGCCCTGCATGCATTTCAAGAATGTTAGATTGTGATTAAAATCAGGTGACCGTTCAAAACCTGATTTGAATCTGGGAGGTTTTGTACTGCTTAAGTGGTTCAAAACTGCTCTTTAGAGGAAAAGTCAATTATTTTTTTTTTTCATTGTCTGTAGTCGTCATTAGTTTCTAGGCAGCATGACGTTTTTTAGGGTATACCCAGGCCCACATACACAAATTCCACAAAAGGGGCAACAGGTCCACTTTTTAATGTTTTTGATTAAAAAGGTAAAAAGCGTTCCAAATAATTTAGAGAAATATGTGACAAGTCACTTTGGTGATGAACTGTTCAAAAGGTCCAAAAAAGGACCATTTTACACCTACATCTGTAATTGGCAGGATCAATGGTTGATGTAGACCAAGGGATGTATACTTTGTCCATGAGTGGTGGTTGCAAGGGGGAAGGTGCATTTTAGGGGGTGTAGTCCAATTTCCCAAAAAGTCTACTTTTTCAAAGTCCCGGCACCCCCCAAAAAATCCTGTGTACGGCCCGGGGTAGACCATTCTGAAGGTAATTCAACAGGGACCCTAGCAGGTGGGGGGGGTGCGGGGGGGGTGCGATTTGTACCCACCCAAATCTCCAAAATTCCAAAAGGTCCACCAAAATGATGTGTGACAAAGCGAGAGCGAGCTAGGAAAACAAATAGGGGTTTTATGCTTTTTTGTTCAAAAAGGGCAATATTGGGGCAAAAAGGTACCACTTTGCCAAAATATTTAACCCCTCTATTGTAAAAGGTTCACATTTTGGAAAAAGGTCCACTTTTGGAAAAATCCGCACACCCCCCACAAAAATACTGGCTCCGGGCCTGGTACTGCAGGTACACTACAGTGTTCAAACAAGCTATGGTTAAAATCGTAACTTTGTACATAGGCTCTAAATAAGATCAAAATCATGGAAAGGAAAGTTTCCATAATGATTATGGTAACTTTTAAATTGTACATGCATAGCCCAAAATAGTTCAAATACAATCTAATGTGGTCACAACCTGGTTTCTGGTCTGAGCATACCTAATGGGATTGACAGTGCATGCATATAGTCAACACCATCATGTCAAAAATTAAAACACACAATACTGAAATACATTTTTACGTAAGTAACAATTGAAAATCAAAATTTGTAGTTGTGAAAAAATATTCAACAGGGAGTCCAATTAAATTCATAGTAGTGGTAGTTGGTACTAAAAACAAAAAAAAAGAAAGGCAGAAATAAATAAAAAAAACAATCAACCCAACTGTTTTACAGCTAAAAAATATTGTAAGTATCCATCTGCAGAAGCGTTGTAACTGGTATTGGGCAATTTTCATTGTAATAAACTTTTTTGAGTATCAGCCAGTTGGTTAATAAGATCCCTTGGTGCCCCATTTTGTTTTGAAAATGGGAAAAACCTCCCAAAGTTAAACCAAACTAGACAAAAAATCTAAAATTTAATTTTTCCCAAAAAATTATTGAAAAATTAAAATAGTGATTTAACATCAGTCGGTGATTCAAAATAATAATTTTTCAAATTCAGGATTTTAAAGACACTATCAGTGATTTGAACAAATTTGAAAGTTGCAGGAATCGCTTCAAAGTGAAGGATAAGTCTGTAGCATTCTCATTAAGTTACCTTTTCCAACTGAAGACTTGACAGACCACCAAGGGAGGAAAACGGCAGTGTTCCAAGATACATTCTCCATTACAAATTACGTGTTGTAGTAAGGTCCGAGGACAGTAATGACTAAATCCTCCGATTCTGTCCTTATTAGGTTGCTTCTGGTCTTATCTTTGCAGGGGATTTCGGATACTGTACTGGACAGTAATGACAAAATATCTGATTTTGTGATTTTTTGATTGGATGATTTAGCAAATCACTGATAGTGGTCTTATTTAATTCAGCTGGACTGATTTAAATTAACCCTGCACAACACCTAAATAAAATAATTTAAAAAATTGGGCAGTAGTTCAATGTAGACGTTTTTACATACACATATGATTACATGTAACTTTTGCTCTGTGCATGTTACAACTGTGTGCATTGCACATTTGATGTTATTTAAGGCACTATCAGTGATTTGCTAAATCAGAAATCTGGAAAAAAAAATCAGATAGATTTTTGTAGGTCTGTTGTAACAAGTATAGCTATGCTAGCATGAATTTTCTGCTTGCACGTTAGCTCTAAGTTGGCCATTTCAGCGCATCATAAGTTGTGCCAAAAGTTACGTGTGCTAGTTCATGTTCACTGATGTATTTTGAAAGGCATAGTCATCTCGAAGAAACAATCTTAAGTTTGTCTTTAATGTTTTGTGCTACATGCCACAGGCATGGTACTTGTAAATCAGAACTGATGAGTTGAGAACTTTCCTGGAAGTAAGCTTCAAATGCATAAGAAAAAAGAAAGGTGAGAAAGCCACCACTGCCCCCCCCCCCCCCCCCCCAGACACACACTAAAAATACAGGCACTGGCCGTACCGGGGGGGGGGCGTTGGGGATAAAGGCCCCCCTCAAAGTTCTCAGAAGGAAAAAAGAGGAAGAAGAAGAAAGAGGACGGAGAAAGAAAAAAGAGAAAAGAGAGGGAAGAAAAAAGACGAAGAACGAAGAGAAAAAGACTTCATTTTATGGTAATTTATTTGATTTCTTTATGCAATGCGGATCAAAAAGTGTCGGAAGAAAGTACGCAAGGAAAGGCGTGTTCAGCGTCTTGAAAACCCTAAAAACCTAAGGAGCTTCAGTGGGCTCTGCCCCCTGGACACCGCTGGGGCATTGACCCAGGACCCCAACAGGGGCCCTAAGGGGCTCTGGATCCCACCGTTAGGCGCTGTCGCTTCGCTCTCATGGTTTCGAACATCTTTAGTCCGACCCCCATAAAATTTCCTGGCACGCCTATGACAGGGTGCTTTCCAGTGTAGTAGTCTATGCAACACTACTCAAAAATAGATTTTATTTTTTTAGTCTATTAGCCTGGAAATTATTAAAGGGGGGGTTGATCGTATTGGGACCCCCTTGATTTACCCGGAAAAGTAGTATCGATTTTGATATCAGATGAAAAGGCCGTATTTTTCTCTTGTCGTCATGAAATTTTAGCCCTCAAATCATTTCATTCCCAAGATATAAACAAAAAAACGCCGTTTTAGTGGTTAACACTTTATTACCACAGTATTGAAACAGGCTTTGCAACATGCATTATTGCGTTTTTTTTCTACCATCAAAACCGGGCAAGTTTGTTTCCCAGGGTATTGATGGGGTGTATGTGCAAGTGCCAGGCTCTCATATCAGTAAGAGCACACAATAACTATAAATCGGAAACACCTTTAAGTGTTCAACACTGCTTTCCCAAGGATGGCACAGGGTCCCAGGACGACTTGGGACAGCCAGGGGTTCCCACCCTAATCGAAACGGCTGCGATTAGATAGGTGTGATTCTTTGTGTACATGGGACCGATGGCTTAATGTCACCTCCGAATGAACGGGTATTCTCATGGTTCTTTTGCCCAGTCCAAATGGAACCACAGGGAGAGCGGAGTTCCCATTTTAATCAATCAATATTTCCTATACAGATCAAATCCAGAATTTCGTACTCCGATCAAACACAGCAAGTGGCCCCCCGGGACTCGAGACCGGGGACCTCCTGCACCAAAGACGAATACCCTAACACGTGGGCCACGCTCTTGTACATAGGATGATGTGAGAGCGTGGCCAAAATAGTGGTCAATTTTGACCACCAAAAGGCCTGATTTAAAGGATCAATTGACCCTTTTCTATAGTGTATAGTTGACTCGGGTATTACGCCCGGTAAATGACCCCAAAAATGACCCGGTGTTTAAGGGTGCAGCAGGTATAATAATAATATTAACATGACCATAAGGAACCTTGACACTTCAAATATGACTTATGAATAGCGTCTGCTTCGAACAAGGATAATAATTATGGATGTTCATAAAATTTTGAAATTGATTATTCATATTGACTACAGCAATTAACAAATTCTTGTTCTTAGAAAGAAACTTATTTGTCATAATATAAGGCTGATCATTACTCTTGGTTTATTACTTAATAGAAGTGACATTAATGTCCAAACTCAAGTGAGTTCGTCAACTGCATATAACCCTCTTGGGGGAGGCGATATTTTTTTCCGTATTTAACTTGCTAGTTATAACTTGTTTAGCTTGTGAATTATACGATAATCTATCTATTTACTTTACAAAATTTGAAACAAACAATTTTAATCAAATTTGGAGCAGAGGGGTTTGAACCTGTGACAAGCAGAGATTAAGAAGGCATTCTTATCCACTAAACAAGCTAGGATTTGTTTGACGCTGTTTGGGATAAGAATTCATATCAATCTTCATGGAATAACAGCAGACTCAAGTACAGTCAATAATACATTTACATTATAGAAACGATCAATATCATGTATAAATGAACTGTGGCGATTGAGATAATGCTGTAAATCCATGCAAGTACTACGGAAAGAAATTTCGCATCCGGGAACCCTACGCAATTCTGTTGCGAGAGCGTCCCCCCGTTACCGAAAAATCTGAACATGCCTAAATAATGAGTGAATTTAGACGTCCAGCCCATTGTGCCAATGCACTGCATTCAATTACCATGTTACCGAAAATACCATCTGAAAAGCATTGAAATATTTTTATTTAACGACCGATAGCTTCAATATGACAATTGATTTCAAGAAATCATGTGTCCTGGTGCAGGTATTTTATATGGAACGTAGAATTCCTCAAAAAGTTGTAGCAAAACTTGCCTAACCGCGAGTATCAATGGGTTCCTTACGTCGCTGCTGTGAATCATACGATGCATGCGGTACGCAGCAGGCGGATTTTGACCAAAAATGCATCGACGATATTTGTAAAACTTTGATTACTACTGATAAAACAATATGTTTTAAATTGCTTTATGTTTATTATTTTATTGTGATATAAGTTTTTCAAAAATTTTATTAATTGTGCTTTTGATGGATGTTTTGTTTCGATTTTGTATGCCCATGGACCGCTGCCATTTTGATAGCACCTATGACGGATGATGGCGCTATTTCAGTCAGTGGAGCGGCGAAAAGCGACTTGTCAACCTAGTTGCCATCTGATGGGATTTTGAACACGGGTGACATGGCATCCCCCATTTGTTGATGAGTCAAAGGTCACATACCAAGTCAAAGGTCATGTGATTCAGTTGTAAAATAGGCTGATATGTCAAATTGACTCATGTGAAAAGTTTGAAGTTCCATTGGAACCAAAACTTGAGCATAGGTGCAACATGTGATCCCTCAAATGTGTTGTGGGCAAAGGTCACATACAAGGTCATGTGAGGTCAAGTTGAAAATAGTCAAAATGTAAATGACCTCATTTGAAAGTTGGAAGTTCAATTGGAACTAAACTTGGTTTATGGAGTTTACTTGTAACCCATCATTTGTTTAATGAGGTCAAAGGTCACATATCAAGGTCAAGGTGATGTTAGGGCCTATCATTCACAAACCGCGACGGCAGGCGACCAAGCGGTCGCAGAACGATGTTTTTTTTCACTCAGCGGTAGCTACACTTCCCTTTCTCGTTTGTAGGATTCAGCTATTCTGCCATTTTCTGTAGACGATTTAAAAAAATATTCAGCAAAGGATCTAATGTGCACCATAGGGGGTAGAGCTAATGGGATAAACACATGGGTAAACCATTCTTTGAAAAAACATGATCATTCTTTAAAACAATGTATCGATTTGTTTTCCCGCTACAAATCAACATGTGCTACGATCACCAAATTTGGTCAGTTAGCACTGACCCAAGGCCCATATGAGGTGTTACAGATTGAGTCAAGGTATGGTGGGACATTCTGTAATTTTCACATTCTGAATTGGACATAAGCAACTAGTTAAACATTTTCTGATCGGGATAAGAGGCAAGACATGATTCGAGAACTGGATTGTTTTTTAAACTGATTTTTTTTGTGTGCATGTTTACCGATGTATAAATCACACCTAAAGTGTATATACACACACTGGCCAAAAGTATTGCAACATGCACAAAACAAAATTCATAATCACAAATTAATTTCAAATCATACCATGGATTCTAGACCACACATTACGTATTGGATGCCAAAGTTAGGGTTTTCATGCAGATGTTATTCCCCAGAACCCAAGAGGGTGAAAAACATTTGATTCAATTGTCACATTCCATAAAATATGTCTGGTTAAAGGAATTGCCTATCAATACTTGTCGATGCACTCCAGAAGGAATACAGAAACATAAACATGAATGGCTTCAAAATAGCCGCTTAATTAATTGTAAGCGGGTTCGTAAGTGTATTGAATGCTTACCAGGAGAAAACGGGCAGTGGTTTTGTGGCAGGGGCGAATTTAGAGGGGGGCGCCCCCGGCGCGCCCGCCCCTCTATTTTTTTGCAGAGCACATGGTTGCCGGCCGCCGCATAGAGCTGCTAGATATATAAACAATAACTTTCTTACGCACAGGGCACCGTTTAAATCTCTAAGAATTAGGCTACAGGACGTCGGGCACCATGTAGACTAGCTTGTGTGCGCCAAGCGTAATTTAGTACGTCCAGTACACCCCCAGCCCCCCACACTTTTCAGAATTTCTACAAACTGGAAAAAATTAATGGTCTACCGACGAGCGTCAGCGAGCGGAAAATTTGGCCGCCCCCTCTATTGAAAATCCTGGATCCGCCCCTGGTTTTGTGGACGCGGAAAAAGCTACAGTCAATCGAAACAGTGGTCTCAGAAAAAGGGGGAAATTTTTTAGTTTTTTTACATTTTGTAAATTGTTTGATAAATCACGTGGTTTAACATAAATCATGTCTAATTACACGTTCCCATTCATGACAACAGCACAATGTCAATGGTGCAATTAAAAAGTTGTTTTCAAAGTTCATTGACCGCTTTCTCGTCATTAAATTTACCAAGTCCAGGGGTTATTTTCGTGCTCCCATCTTCTATTGACGTTATCTCATTTCCAGTCCATACACCACTCGGTTTTTCCGCCATAACATTTAGATTAGACCCTGACAAACCCGTACAATTTATTTGTTGATTACTTTCAGCCATTTTGACGTTCCCTTCTGAGTACAATCGAGCAAGTTTATCATTAGCTAGCTCCTTTAACCCGCCGTATTTGGGAATATGACAAGCAAATCAAATGTTTTCGCACTATTTTATTCTGGAATAGTCATCTGTTGAAAATCAGACTCTGATCGTAACTATGTAATGTGCAGTCAAAACTCCATGGTAGCCATTATTGAAATCATCTTTTTAATAATTGTTTTTTTCTGCATGTTGCAATACTTCTGGCCAGTGTGTAAATATGCTGACAATGTAATGTCTTTTAATAAAAAATGATTAAAGTGGTGGTCTTGCCAGAAAATATTTTTAGGCCTATACAAGCACATCCTTATGCAATCAACATCTCACATACCTAAAAAACCTTAGTTTGAATATTCTGTAATTTGGCACGAAACATCGAAAGCTAGCTTCTGCATTTTTAGCTCAGCATACGTATATGGCAGAGCTATTGTTATGGCCATGTGTTGACTCTATCTATATCTATCTATCACTCATCTGTCTGTTCCCACTTGCCATAATGCGTCTTGTTGTCCAAACGCTTGGGCCGATTGCAGCGAAAATCGTTCAGAATAAGCACTGACCCATGCCGCTGAGTTGGGTCAAAGGTCACTGGGCCGATTAAAGGGGCATTCTTTGAAAATCTATAATTCCTTCTTTTGCCACAAATCACTTGCTATAATCAACTAGATTGGTCAGAAAGAACCGCTGACCGCAAGTCCATATGGGGGTGTTCACAGATTTGGGTCAAAGGCATGTGGGCCAATTAAAGGTGTCAATCTTTGAAATCCTATAAATTCCTTCTTGTGCCACCAATAAATTGCTAAATCACTAGACATTGTTAGAAGAACCACTGACCCAAGGTCCATATGGGGTGTTCACAGATTTGGGTCACAAGGTCACTTGGGCCAATTAAAGGGGGCATTCTTTGAAAATCTATAAATTCCTTCTTGTGCCACAAATCACTTGCTATAATCACTCCCTTGTCATAAGAACCGCTGAACCATGGCCCATATGAAGTGTTCACAGATTAGGGTCAAAGGTCACATTGGTCGATTAAAGGGGCAATTCTTTGAAAATCAAATTCCTTCTTTTGTGCCACAAATCAATTGCTATAATTCACTAGACTTGGTCAGAGAGAACCGCTGACACAAGGTCCATAGGTGTGTTTCACAGATTTGGGTGAAAGGTCATGTGGGCCGCAATTAAAGGGGCAATCTTTGAAAATCTATAATTCCTTCTTGTGCAACAATCAATTGCTATAATCACTAACTTGGTTAGAAGAACCACTGACCAGTCCATATGGGGTGTTCACAGATTTGGTCACAAAGGTCACGTGGGCAAATTAAGGGGCATTCGTGAAAATCTATAAATCACTTTCTTGTGCAACAATCAATTGCTATAATCACTACACTTTGGTCAGAAAGAAGAACCGCCCTGAACCACGGCCAATTATGAAGTGTTCACAGTTAGGGTCAAGGTCAAATGTGTCGATTAAAGGGGCAGGCATTTTTGAAATCAAATTCCTTATTGATGCCACAAATCAATTGCTATATCACTAGACTTGGGGTAAGAAGAACTTGCTGACCCAAGGTCCATGTGTGGTGTTCGCAGATTGGGTCAAGGTCATGTGGGGCGATTAAAAGGGGACCTGTTTGAAAATCTATAAATTCCTTCTTGTGCACAAATCAATTTTTATACTCACTAGACTTGGTTAAGAAGAAACTGCTGACCCAGAGTCCATATGGATGTGTTCACAGATTTGGATCAAGGATCATTGTAGAATGATTAAAGGGGCATTCTTGAAAAATATAAATTCAGTCTTGTGCTGCCCAACCAAATCAATGCTATAATCACTAGTCTTAGTAAGGAGAACTGCAGTCACACTTGCCTTAAATGCTATGTTGCCAACGCTCTTGGCCTGATGTGCAGCCGAAAATCGGTCAGAAAATCAAGATCGAAAGGCCCATGTGGGGGGGTCACAGATTTGGGTCAGAGGTCACGTGAGGCCGATATTAAAGGGGCATTCTTGACAAATCTTAAATCCTTCTTGTTGCCACAAATCAATTGCGGATAATACTAGACTTAGAAGAAAACCGCGACCCAAGCCCATATAGGGTGTCATAGCTTTGGGTCAAAAGGTCGCATGGTTACGATTAACGGGCATTGAAAAAAATCTATAAATTCCCTCTTGTGCCATCAAATCAATTCCTATAATACCGAACATGCTCAGAGAAACATTGATCCAACGCCCATAGGGGGTGCTCATTGATTTGGGTTAAAGGTCATGTAGACTGATTAAAGGGGCATCTTTGGAAATTATAAATTTCCTTCTCCCTGGGATGGTGTCAAATAAAAACATAAAAAAAAAAAGAAATAAAAATACTATAATGTAAACTGGAGTGCTCTCATACTGTCTCTTACTTATGCTCATGTGGGGACTCTCAAGATTATATCTGCATCAATAGAAGTTTGTCCCCCAGAGGGGGTGTGCCCCTACTAATAACCTCTGAGGCTACAGCACCATTGGTGGTCTCTTGTGTTGCAGTATATTTAATTTCACAAAAGAATATGATGTCACTAGGGCTATGGCATCACAATACAACTTTGATTTGAGCAGAGTAGGACTAGAGGATGAATGGAAATCCATAAAACAGAACGATCAATTGCACAAAGTTATATACTCCTGACCACGCTACCTGGCATTTCGTGATCCACAGCCTCGTCCCCCCGCTTACCTAAAAATGTTGGGAATTTTTTAATCATCTGAACCGTTAGCCGTATTAATCCATGTGTGGTCCAATCTTACTGTCAAATTCGGTCGCATCTGTGAGAAATTCCAAATGTTGTTTTTCTGTCTGTAAACGGACAGAAATTACAGTCACAGTACCTATGTGGACGTGGAAACGGCAATTGCTCATAACACAAAACCGCAAGATCGGGTATCATCTCAAATTTGAGAATAAGCTTTTCTCAGGATATCTAGTGTATCAATGAATAAAACAGAAGGTGCTGAAATCACGAAATGCACCTTAATTTGTTGTGAAAAATTACTAGCATCAAAATATTTTCCCAGTTTAGTTAAATTCTTGATGAAATTTCGGATTTGGTTGAAAATCTAAACTTAATGAATAGTGGATGTGAATATGATTGCATAAAGCTTGTGATTACATATGACCCAATATCCGTTTTTGTGTCGCCTGCCCTAAGGCAGGGACATAGGATCACTTTGTCCACTGTTGTTGTCTGTTGATGATGTCGTAGTCTAGCTGTTGTTGTTGTTGATGATGTCTGTTAGATTAAAAAGGTTAACATTTGCCTGATCTCCTGCATACTTCACTGGATTTAAACCAAACTTGGGTCACATGTGCAACATAGCATCCCCCACTTTTTTGATGAGGTCAATGTCACATGCCCAGGTCAAAGGTCTTTGAGATCAAGTTACAATGGCTGAAATGTAAAATTGCCTCATTTGAAAAAAAGTTTGACGTTCAATTGGAACCAACTTGAATCATAGGTGGGCAACAATGGGATCCCTCATTTGTTGATGAGGTCAAAGGTCGCATACAGGTCAAGGTCATGTGCGGTCAAGTTGTAAAATAGGCTACAATGTAAAATTGACCTCATTGAAATTGAAGTTCAATTGGAAACACACTGATTCATAGGTGCAACATGGGATCCTTATTTGTTGCTGAGGTCAAAGGTCGCATACCAGGTCAAGGTCATGTGATGTCAAGTTGTAAACAGGCTGAAATGTAAAATTAACGCATTTGAAAGTTTAGTTCAATTGGAATCCAACTTAATTCATTGGTGCAACATTGGATCCTCATTTGTTGATGAGTCAAGGTCACATATTCAAGGTCAAAGGTCTGTTTAGGCCTATCATTCACTAACCGCGACGGCATGCGACACAAGCGTTCCGAGGACCGATTATTTTTTTTGTAAGACCCCACTTAAAGTATTTTCTGTTTTGCAATGACAGAAAATATGAGCATGTTTCTCATTAGGACCGATAGTCTTCATGAAGCGTGTACTTCCAGGGACACATGTGAGTTCCATAATGTTTATTTTTTGGTTTGCCTTGCCTTCTATGCAAACAGAAGTGATCAGCAGTGTTGCTCAGTTCTACTTGCAAATGAAGAGTCAATGAAGGGTCCCAGGAGCTGGACTCATTGATGGCAGACAGGATCCAGAGAGATGCAACAACACTGGTTAACCACCTACGAAGATGTCAGGCAAAGTATTGCGTAGGTGTCTCTGTCCTCACACCACAATAGATAGAATGTCTTAGAGAGAAATTGCCTTTGTTATTTATACATAAAAAGTGAGTTAGGGACCAAAATCTGTTTCCCCTAATGTGGCACCCATCGTTATACAGTTTCATGCGTAATAATCTGCGTTTTAATCTGTTATATTAATTATGCAAAAAATATGTGTTTTTATGCAAATTTTGAGAGTTTCTATGGCAACCTGCAGGGTTATAGCCAGACCAAATTGAGTGCCCGGTTAAATGAGGTACCAGTAGTTGGAATCCCCTGTAAAGCTAATATTGCGATTTACTGACGTTGAGAGATGGGGTGCCGGTTTTTAGAGCAAAAATTTGAAGCTTATGTCGGTTCAAATTGAGTCTGTGCTGCAACCCCGACCGGCGCCGACTGGGTAGTAGCTATAACACTGGCAACCTGTCTATATAACCACAAACAGGATTTTACTATAGACAGCCAACTCAACAACTCATAGCCTCATGAAAATTTTGAAGGATTTTATCAGAAATACCTCATAAATTGGGACCAGAGATGGTAAGTAGAACAGCTGCAAAGCATATTTTACTCGACTGCAGTTATTGTAATGATTATAAAATATTGATTGGGATTATTTACTTTTTATAATGAAAAAAATTTCTATCTTGAGGCATTTTTTGTCTTAATTTTTTATCAGTTCATAAAATAAAAATATGCAATGCAGTCAAAATATGGCTCAAAATATCGAAGTATACGCAGCCTATGCTGGAAAAAACCTGCTTTTTTGATTGATATTGGTATGTACTTTGTGGTTTGTACGGATGTGCTCCTATATAGGATATCTATATAAGTGGCACCAAAAGTATATCGGGCATGTTTTCGATCCGTATTGCCAAAGTCAGATCACTTGCCTTAATATCAATAAGACTTGGTTAGAAGAACCACTGACCAGTCCATATGGGGTGTTCACAGATTTGGTCACAAAGGTCACGTGGGCAAATTAAGGGGCATTCGTGAAAATCTATAAATCACTTTCTTGTGCAACAATCAATTGCTATAATCACTACACTTTGGTCAGAAAGAAGAACCGCCCTGAACCACGGCCAATTATGAAGTGTTCACAGTTAGGGTCAAGGTCAAATGTGTCGATTAAAGGGGCAGGCATTTTTGAAATCAAATTCCTTATTGATGCCACAAATCAATTGCTATATCACTAGACTTGGGGTAAGAAGAACTTGCTGACCCAAGGTCCATGTGTGGTGTTCGCAGATTGGGTCAAGGTCATGTGGGGCGATTAAAAGGGGACCTGTTTGAAAATCTATAAATTCCTTCTTGTGCACAAATCAATTTTTATACTCACTAGACTTGGTTAAGAAGAAACTGCTGACCCAGAGTCCATATGGATGTGTTCACAGATTTGGATCAAGGATCATTGTAGAATGATTAAAGGGGCATTCTTGAAAAATATAAATTTCAGTCTTGTGCTGCCCAACCAAATCAATGCTATAATCACTAGTCTTAGTAAGGAGAACTGCAGTCACACTTGCCTTAAATGCTATGTTGCCAACGCTCTTGGCCTGATGTGCAGCCGAAAATCGGTCAGAAAATCAAGATCGAAAGGCCCATGTGGGGGGGTCACAGATTTGGGTCAGAGGTCACGTGAGGCCGATATTAAAGGGGCATTCTTGACAAATCTTAAATCCTTCTTGTTGCCACAAAATCAATTGCGGATAATACTAGACTTAGAAGAAAACCGCGACCCAAGCCCATATAGGGTGTCATAGCTTTGGGTCAAAAGGTCGCATGGTTACGATTAACGGGCATTGAAAAAAATCTATAAATTCCCTCTTGTGCCTCAAATCATTTCCTATAATACCGAACATGCGCAGAAGAAACATTGATCCAACGGCCATTATGGGGTGTCATTAGATTTGGGTTAAAGGTCATGTAGACTGATTAAAGGGGCGGACATCTTGGAATTATAAATTCCTTTCCCTTGGATGGTGTCAAATAAAAGACAGAAATAAAAATACTATAAATGTAAAACTGGAGCGGTACTCATAATTGTCTCTTACTTATGCTCATGTGGGGACTCTCAAGAATTAATATCTGCACAATTAGAAAATGTTGTGCCCCAAGAGTGGTGTGCCCAGACTAATAACCTGCTGAGCTACAGCACCATTGGGGCTCTTGTTTTTGTGAGTATATTTAATTCACAAAAAGAAATATGATGTCACTGCTGGGCCTCATTCCTCCTATAGGCATCACAATACATTATTGATTTGAGCAGAGCACGACTAGAGGATGAATGCGAAATCCCTAAAAAGAAAGATCAATTGCACAAAGTTATAAATCCTGACCAAGCTTTAAAATGGGCATTTCGTGATCCACAGCCTCGTCCCCGACTTACCATTTAAAAAGTTTGGGAGTTTTTATCATTCTTGAACCGTAGCCTAGTAATCCAGTTGTGTGTCCAATCACGTGCAAATTCGGTTCGATCTGTTGAGAAGGAAAGTTCGCAATTTTGTATTTTCTGTCTGTAAACGACCAGAAATTACAGCACAGTGACCTATGGGGACCGTGGGAACCGAGCAATTGCTCATAACACAAAACCGCAAGATCGGGGGGCTCATCTCAATTTGAGAATAAGCTTTCTCAAGGATATCTCGTGATCAATGAAATAAAACAGGAAAGGTGCTGTGATTAAATAAAGAAAGTTGCCACCTTAAATTTGTTGGTGAAAAATACTAGATCAAAATATTTAGCCAGTTTAGTAAATTCTGATGAATTGGATGGATTTTGGTTGAAAAAATCTAAACTTAAATGATAGGGATGTGAATATGATTGCATAAAGCTTGTGCTTTGCATATGACACCAATATACTTTTTGTGTCGCTGCCTTAAGGCAGGAAGATAGGGATCACTTTGTCCATGTTGTTGTCTGTTGTGATGTCTGTAGTCTAGCTGTTGTTGTTGGTGATGATGTCGAGTTGTGAAAAAGGGTAACATTTGCCTGTAATCCTCATACTTGATGGATTTAAACCAACTTGGGGGGTACAGGTGCCAAACCATAGCACTGAAAACTCCCCCACATTTTTGATTGAGGTCAAAAGTCACAGCCAGGTCAAGAAGGTAATGTGAGCATCAAGTTGTCAATAGGCTGAAAATGTTTAAAAATGACTCATTTTTTTTTTTTAATTGACGTCAATTGGAACCAAACTTGAATTTCAGAGGTGCAAAAGGGATCCCTCATTTGTTGATGAGGTAAAAGGTCGCATACAAGGTCAAAGGTCATGTGAGATCAAGTGTGTTAAAATAGGATGACAATGTAAAAGTGGACCTCAGTGAAAAGTTGATTGAAGTTCAATTGGAAACCAAACGAATATAGGGGCAACAGGGGATCCCTCATTGTTATTGAGTCAAAGGGTGCCTACCCAAAGGGTTCCAAAGGTCATGTGAGGTCAGTTGTAAAAAAGGCTGACGGGAAAATTGTAAATTAACATCATTTGAAAAGTGAAGTTCAATAGAACCAAACTGAAACATAGGTGAAGACATGGGATCCCTCATTTGTTGATGAGGTCAAGAGCGTCCATTCAAGGTAGGTCACTTGTTAGGCCTATCATTTCATACCGGCGAAGGAAGGACGACACAAGCGGTCGAGGGGACGATGTATTTTTTTTGTTGAAGACCCCACTTAAAGTATTTTTGTTTGGCATGACAGAAAAAATAGAGCAGTGTTTCTTTATAGGGACCGATTAGTCTTCATTGACGCTGTAGTCTTCCAGGGACAACAGTGAGTTCCATAATGTTTATTTTTTGGTTGCCTCTATGCAAACAGAGGAGTGATCAACAGCTATTGGCTCAGTTCTACTTTGCCAATGGAAGAGCGGGCAACACCGGAGACGGACCTGCACACGCGGGGAGAAGGCCCCCGGCCGCGGACCGGGCGCGCGCGTGACGGAGGCGGCCGGGACCACAAGAACCAGACGCCCCCCACCGGAGCGATCCGACCGGTGAAGCAGCGATGGCGCACGCCGCCGCCGCGGGACCGCGCGGGCATTCACCACTGTTTACCACCTCGAAGCATGTGCAGGACAAAGTAGTGGTGGTTGTCCTCGTCCTCATCACCCAAAATTGAATGTCTTAGAAGAAATTTGCCTTGTTTATAATAAAAAGTGATGTTAGGACAAAATCTGTTCTCCCCTAAGTCAACCCATCGTTATAGTTTTCCATGTAATAATCTGTTTAATCTGTTATATTAATTATGCAAAAAAAACTTATGTGTTTTTCATGCAAATTTTGGATTTTCTATGAAACCTGCAGGTTATAGCCAGACCAAATTGAGTGCCGGGTAAAATTGAGTACCAGTAGTTGGAAATCCCTTGTATAAGCTAATATTGCCCGCTTCTTGTACTTTGAGATTTTGTGCCGGTTTTTAGAGCAATTTTAAGCTTACTGTCGGTCAAATGAGTCTGTTCCTGCAACCCCCGAACGGCGCCGAACTGGCGTAAGTCTATAACCACTGGCAACTGTCTAGATAACACCAACAGGATTTTACTATAGAAAGCCCATCATACAACTCATAGCCTCATGATAAATTTTGAAGGATTTTCTAAGAAATACCTCAAATGGCCAGATGGTAAAAGTCAGAACCCGCATGCAAAGCATATTTTACTCGACTGCAGTTATTGTAATTATTTATAAAATATTGATTTGGGATTTACTTACTTTTGATAAATGAAATTTCTAGTCTACTGAGGACATTTTTTGTCTTAATTTTATTTTTATAGTTCATAAATAAAAAAAAAAATATGCATGCAGTCAAAATGGCTCAAAATATCGAAGTATACGCAGCCTATGCTGGAAATAAAAAACTGCTTTTTTTCTTGATATTATGTGTATGTACTTTGTGGTGTGTACGGATGTGCTACTAATAGAGATGCTATATACAGTTGGCACAAAACGTATTCGGCATGTTTTCGATTCCGTATTGCCAAAGTCAGATCATTTTGAACGTTTTTCAAAATATACATTTATGGTTGCATAGGTCTTGCTCTTTCATTTAACACCTCCAACGTGTAAAAAAAGCGTTGCAAAAAGGGCTGCGAAAGAACGCCCTGGAAGACGTTGAAAGCCTCCAAACCAAAGTTGCAGTTTTTGCATTTTCACTGTGTAGCTACAACGGAATTAAAATACGTGTATTGATTTACACAAAGAGGGTTCCGACTGAATGAGCGAGAAAGCCTCTTGCAATATTGGTTGACGTCAGCTGGTTCGTTGCCACATTACGCTGCAATTGACCATTGAAAAACTCCAAAAAACTTTTTCTTTTGGTTTGGGGGTTGGTTTGTTTAAAGTCTCCAGTTGTGCGATCTCAGGCAATTGTGCTGCTTTTTTACAAGCCAGGTGAAATGAAAGAGCAAGACCTAGGCAACAAAATGTATATCCTGGAACCTTCAAATTATCAAAACCTTGTTGCCACAATACTGATCAAAAAACATGACAGAGATACGTTTGGTGCCAACGGAGTTAAGAATAGCCAATCCAGATGGTTGGTTTGAGCGAATCCCAACATGCACCAGGTGTGGGAATTTCAACTCATATGAAGACCTGAGCGCAAGGAAGTACTTAAGGTCCATTTGATGATTTGAGTTACAGTCCTTCAAAAACTTTTAAAATATTGGCAGTAATAGTAATTTCTGGAAAGAGATAAGCAAATTTTAAATTTAGCATGGTTATAGAAACATAACTGGGATGATATTTTGAGAAAAAATGTGCTGCGGGCAACCAATATGATGAGAGAAATCAATTATCGATTTTGGACTTAAGTACTTTTAGGCCCACTCAACTTGGAGTAATAAACAGTTTTTTGATGGTAAAAAAACATCCCATATTCTTAAAATCTAGAAAAGGTGGGCTAAAACAAACCTCTAAACTCTTACATGGGTTTCTGAATATAACCCGCGAAGTGTGATGCGGGGCAATGATACAGATAATTCAGATTAAATTGATTTTGGAAGTTATACTTTTTGCGCTCAAAATTGAGTAATGCACTGTTTTATGCTTAATAAACGTCAAAGATTGTCTGAGATTCCTTAAAAGTGGCCAACAACAAACAGTAAAATTGTTTATACATTTTTTTTTAGTGTTAAATCACCATCTTTTTACTTGAGCATCGTAAATCATTAGATTATTCACCATTGAGTTGCGTTGCTATGTATATCACTATTGCTATGGGTGGAACTTAAAGTACTTTTGACCTCAAATTAGCGTCCTTATTAGCCAAAAAAGCCTGCCCCAAAATATGTTTAAACATTTTGTTTGAACAAAAAACATAATTACTGTATTTCATGACCCCCAACGAACTAAAAAACCAGTGATAATTGCAATTTGTTGCAATAGTGTGTGGAAGTGTTAAGTATTTTGCGCTCAGGTCTTTAATATGGTCCATGTTGATCCCACAAAAATTCCTATTCTTCACCCCGGGGGGGGGGGGGGGGGGGCACTTCTCAACTTCTCATGACAAGGGGTATCTCCCCCTATTAAAAATAAGTTTTGGTATTGTTCCAATTCTTGGACAAGCCTGACAAGCCCCTGAGTAATGATATACAAGACAAGTATGAATGCTCAAGATCAGCAGTGTATTTAAACAAGATTTTATCCAAGATTTGCAGGACAGTGATCAAGATTGGCTATGTTATAAGTGCCACTTCAATGGTCAATTAGGTTTTAAAAAGGATGAGCTATTGTGTTATAATCTAATCAACAGTTTAAGTGATTAAATAAGCTGATATGGGACTCACGTTATCCCTCTTGAGCATACATGTATAATCATACCACCTATTGCCATGTGGTTTATCTAGTCAGTTGCATTTTTGTTGTCCTCTGCCAGAGGGCAATAGGGATTGCTTTGCTGTTGGTTATGTGAATCCACAGAATTGTGTTTAATTAGGTATGAAGAAATGTTAGGAACCAAAAATTAAGATGAGAGGAGGAAAAACAAAAGAAAAAAAAACAACTTCACTTATACTCCAATCAATCATAATTTTCTCCACATTTCGCAGGGCCGAGAGCATTTAAAGTATGAAAAAAATATAGACACCCAAACTTAAAAAAACAAACCAAACGAACCACTGCTATTACTCTCCATCATCCATAATTTACTACGATCACTGGCAGGGGCAATTACTGATTGCGGGGCTGAAGAAAAAGAGAATCCTCAAATCTTTGTAAAAAGGAACACCAATGGATCCGGAACCCTGTGTAATATCTATACAAGTCAAGTTACCTGACTGTCAAGATTTACAGAATTACAAGAATTGCAAACAAAAAGAATACACCCAAAAAAAAGCCTTGAACAGTGCCCTTGAGTTTGTGAATCTTGTAATTCTGATCTGCACAGTCTTGATAAGCTATATAGGTTCTGATTGGAAAATGTTGCGATATATATTGCCCTTAGGAGACGAAAAAAGAAAAACCCAGTTTGACGGGCGAGCGGACCTTATAGGTCCGGTGCTCGACCCATTAGACTTTGCGCAACCGTCCACACAAATTGTTTTGATGGTTTATAGGCCCATCATTGACCTGCTGATTCCAACTCTGGATGATGCCACTTTGCATCATGGAGCATTGTGAGATAGGGAAGGGGGTAATTTAACAGGCGGTAAAATTTGTAAATGTTTCATGTGGATTTGAAATATTGTATTAGAAGTGTTTATCTTGTCCTAAGGTTTAAAAAAAGGTTATAGTTTGCTATACTGCAACCTTTTGTGTTTACATTAATGACCAAAATTTGTTCAAAGGTATCAGGGATTAAATATTTCCAACGATCCGCTTTATGTTAAAATTGGTTTTCAAAATTGTTCGTAGGGAATGTTAACAGAGGAAAAATAAACATTTCCTCATGGCAATCATGGTAAGGTATCTATCAGAGACTAAAATGATTAACCCCAATAGACCCTGTGGACCTTCTCCATTATGCCCCCTTATTTATACCACAAATGTCCAACAAAGTGTGTAACCTATATTTGAAATTAATATCAAACAGAATGAAGATTTGAGCCCATTTAAAAGAATAGGTGCATTCTAAATGTTTACCCCAGGATGACCTTGACCATTTTAGACTTGATGTCTGTGTTTAAAAGTAAAAGTAATTGGCCTAGATATAGCAAACTATACTTTTTAATCCATAAGACCAGATGACTGACTATACACCTTTTCTTTTACCATTATTTGGAAGCATTTACAAATTTTTTTAACCCTGTTAATTTACCAACTACCCTATCTCAAAAAATGTCAAGGATGCAAAGTGGATCATGCCAGATTTAGATTAAGTAGGTCAATTGCCTAGAAACACATCAAACATATTTGTAGTGGATCTTGAGCAAGGGTACATGCAAGGTTCTTGGGTCCGGAGCACCAGAACTATTAAGAAGTCTGAGGGGTCGGTCGGCTCGGGCAATTTTTTTTAATTTTTTTTCGTCAAATTTGCCTAAAATAAACCCCACAATCTGAATTAAGGAAAAAATGAAAAATTTTACAAATTCAAAAAAAAAATTAGCCACAATGATAAATTTAGGCTAAAAAAACAGGCTTGATTTTTAATGAATTTTGGAAAAACTAAAAAAAACATTCTGCAAAACTGAAAAATCAGGGCGGGGGTCGGGCCGTAAAACCAGTTTTTTTTCGTCACCTTATGGACTTATGTTGATTTGTCACATTTACACGGATGATTCTAGTTTAATAAATGGTTTGATAATTTAAGCAAACTTTTCGCAAAAATAAATGTTACCGACCACTCCGAAATAGTTTAACAGTTTACCGATTTTAATGAATGTGTATCTCTTAATTATGAATTACATATGGAGATACAGACGCTGGTAACCAATTTGAGTACTGATGCTTGCTGCTTCATGCAATATCCTCTCAGAATGAAAAAAAACGATAAAGCTAACCCTCAAACGAGAATGTTGTACATGTAATTTTTTATGGTTTGTAGCTTCCCTGCAAAAGGTTTAGTTACTATGGCTCTGTTAATATGCATGATCAATAAATCTCATTCATGCTATGAGGCAAAGCTCCTTTGTAAAACCCAGTTTTCAGGGATTTAGGTTTTTTAAAAAAGGTCCCTTTGGTCAAAGTGACCTTTGGGAAAATGATTTGTGATGGCGTGTTGCAATTTTATTTTAAATTTTTTTTTTTTTTTTGTCATTTGAGTTTAGCAGTAAAAAGCTAGTAGGATGAGCTAGGGCATTGAAACATTTGTCCTGACTTCGAGATTTGTGAAGTCTTGCAGAACAACCCATGATGTTAAATAATTAAAACCTGAGATTTGTTTATTCATTAGAAAACTTGTATTTTCTAATTTCACTGTGCTACAATATTTAGTTGGCTGAAATCCATACATATAGCATGCTCAAGTTTTTAAACAAGGGTTTATGGTTACTGGAAATTCCTTTGAACCCACAGATAAGGTAGGGTCATTGTAAGACGAAGTTAGAACTTAATTGCATTAAAAATAGTATATTTCAAATGAAAGTTGTGATTAAGACATGTTTGGTATCGACTTTTATATTACAAAAATGTTAGTAGTAAAATCCAAATTATCTTAAAGTACGAAAAAATACAGACACCAAAAAATTAAGAAAAACAAATAATATAAAAAAAAAAGCACTTAAACTCCAATTCCAACATACTTTACTCGATCCACATTCACAGGGCCAATGCGGATTTTATGGCTTGTTTTGTAGAACAGAGAACTCTCAGATCTTGTAAAGGAGCCCAATTGATCATGAACACTGTGTAATATCTATACAAGTCAAGTTCACTGACCCCCACAAACCCGGTCAAAGTTTACAAGATGTACAAGAAGTGCAACAAAAAGAATACACACAAAAGCCTTTTGAAAGGGCCCTGGGAGTCTTGGAACTCTTGTAATTCCTGATTTCATGCCCACAGTCTTGATAGGCCTATATAGTTATGTTGGCCAAACATGTTGCTGAGTATATTGCCGTTATGGACTTATGGTGAGTTGTCACATTTACACAAAAACAAAAACAAAACAAACAGTAGGCTTGACAATGATTTTTTAAACTATTGTGAGTAATTTTTTTACATACTTGCCATGCAAGTATGATTTGGTGTGGTGTAATATTCCAAGGTAAATAGACCTATATTAATGATACAAAAAATGTAGGCCAATAGTAGTTCTTGTATGTAGCAGAGCTGTATATTGAAATGCATGTGTTAATTTGTCAAATATTTTATGTAACAAGGGTATTTCAAAAAATTGTAGTAAGTACATAAAAGTATTCTGGGGGGGGGGATGCAGGGGGGGGTTCCACAAAAAGACCACTTTTGGATGAGTTATTTATTTTGATAAAAGGTCCAAAAGTTAGGGAATATGACAAGCAAGTTCACCTTTTTGGGATTGGAGATGTTCAAAAAGTTAAAAAAGTACCATTTGGGGGTTAAGTCCCCTTTTCAAAAAAGGATCCATTTTTCAAAAGACCTGCACCCCCTAAAAAAAAATTGGCCCTGGAAGTACTGCGGATAAAGCACTGAATCGCATATGAACGTAGGAAAAAAATTAGACACCCAAAATTAGGAAAACAACAAAAACACTGCACTTAAACACAATCAAACCATATAATTAATCATTTGGCTCCGTCTGCAGGCGGGTCACTACCGGATTCATCAGCACATTGAAGGCAACAACAATGATTGGGCGAAGGAATTCAAAAATTTGCAATTGTCCAGCTTAATATACCTTGCAGTACCCCATACTTGTGTTTGTTAGTGAGAGCCAAGCTTAACACTGTGGCAAATGCAAGATACACAAATATGGTCAATAGAGGGTGGCTATCTCTCTGATCTTTAAATAGGAATAAGTAAAGTATTAAACACCCACCAAATATTTAATTCAATCAGCGATCAATTACTTATAGCAATTAAGTAATTGCTTTCAATTAGTACATACTTGTCATCATGACAACCAGTGATTGATTGATGTACTACATAATCAAGATTGTCAAGGAATATCTTCAATCTTGTGCAAATTGTTTCAATTTCTTGCAATTTTTGGTCAGGGTTTGGTCAGGCTTTCGGTCATGCCCTGGGTCAAGAGGCATTGTTCTATCAGTCAAGATTACTGAGAATCTGTACAAGAAATGATTCTTGACAATTTTATTTTTGAGTGTCCAAGCAATCACAAAAGCACCCTAAAATATTGGTATTTCGAAGCTTGAATATTTCACCCCGAAACACTATCAGAGCGCAATAGATACCCTAAAACAAGTATTCTTGATGATTGGGCCCCTAAACAAGTATCAGTAGCGGAATTTTGCATACCCACAACAAGTATTTGTCTTTTCCCTACCCTAAGCAAGTAAGTAATTGATGCAGTTATTACCCTTATACGATAGAAAACCACAACACCAATTCTTTCAGTGTATTTTTTTGCACACCAGAGTACCGAGAGAATTGTCTGAGATTGGTGTAATTCAGAAAATATCTGGGGGAAAGTTTACATAATTTTTCAACCAGGATATATCCGAGGAAAGGTATTTAAAAGAGGAAAAATGCATTTTGAACCAGGGGCGTATCCAACAAAATTCTCAGGGATGGCGGCACGATAAGGGTCGATTTTAAAAGTCGACGGATATGGCTGCCTGAGCGGACATGCGGCTACATTGCACGCGGCAGGGGTGAGGCTTGGAGAGGGGGGCTTGCAATCTTAACTTTCCAAATGCACAGTTTCATGCGAATTTGACAAGGAATAATTTTAAATTTGTAAGTGATTCACCTATAGCAAATATAGTATGATAAATTGGGCTTATAAAAAGTAAAACATCTTGATGGGTTAAAGTGTCCCAGAGAATTCATATAGTAAGTTGCACGGAAGGGAGTGCCGCTCTCTCTCATCTCTCGCGCGAGAGAGTGGAACCCATCCCAACAATGTTTGCTTTCCGAAACACATTTTCTCAGGCAAGTTTGACTAAAACAATTTGATATTTGTAAGTGGTTAAACTTTAAAATGCTTATAGGCCAATGATCGACGGCATAAACAGTAAAATATATTCATCTGTAATGTTTTAATTTGAACTAATCATACAATTAAAGTGTTCATGGAGAGTTCGTAAGTGGCCACTAGGTGGGTTGCTGGAAACCTTGGGGTTTTCAAGACAATTTTCGTGGGTCTATATAGAATCCGGGAGTATGCGCATTTAGAGAAGAACGTTCTTTTCGAGACACTTATTTTCCGCATTTGCAGCGCAGCGAGTCATATCGGCATTTTCCCTGAAAATACCCGAATCCGCGCCAATTTAGTCACCCAAATTAAAGTCCCAAAAGTTATTTTAAGAAAATTATAAACCTAGAATTGACGGACCCTTTAAATAAATTATGAGTTTTTAATGCTAAAACTTGTCCTTTCATGGGTAAAGTGATTAAAACATTTTGGTTATAGCGACATAAATCAGACCAAAATCACAAAAGGATCGTCATTTATCTCAACCATAGGCCTGTACGAAAATCACGTGTATTGGTTCTTTCTTTATTACCGCACGTAGCGCGGAAAATTTTTGGAAATTTAGGGATTTGAAAGCTTTGAAGGCAGTTACAGACTTTTCCGAACCCCTTTTTAAAAATTTTTTTATGCTGAAAGAAATGGACCCTAAATGCCTAAGTCCGCATTTAAAATATAACCATTTTTTCTTGATTTTTTGGTGATTTTAGACCCTTTTTTCTTCACGTTACGTCCGTACGTGCCCTGCTCCCTGAAAATACCCTTTTTATGTGAATTCTTGGACACGGATGATACCCCTTTGTCTATGAAGACTGATCCCCCCGGGTTCGTAACACATGAAACCCTGAGTTCATACTTATTTTACCCCCAGCATGAACTAATACTTTAATTTTTTTACTAGTAATTTTTTAATCACGATCAAGAAATGTTTTTGTTGCCCTTAAATTCTTTAGCACTTTTTGGTCCCAAGTTCTGACATGCATTGTTGTGGTACGTACAGTATAGTCACATGCAATGCATTTGTGGGATTGGTTCATGAACACTCTCTGAGCCCATTCCAACTGCGAGTTGATTTGATCATTTAATAATCTGAAGAATATTTCGCTGTAGTTAGACATACACTAGGAGAATAGAAACCGTTACATAGGCCCATTTTTGGTTACACGGTTTTACAATTGATTACCACCGTGATCTGTTACAATTGATTGCATATGGTTAACAGGTAACCATTTAATGCTAACCATAACCATTTTGTTACGGTGAACCAACCTTGGATTGATCTCTCCAATATCGGTTACACTGTCACCGTTTGTAACTAACGGTGCCTGTTTGTAACCAAGTGAAATAATCTCCCACTCCAACTATGCAACTTGACTGACAGGTGAAATCAATAATGCCTCTTGTCAAAGTGAAGTGATATACTGATAAGTTAATTACTTGACAACAAGCTTTATTGACATGAGACAGCTGTTTACTACTACCCACTACCCACAAGCCATAAATAGATAAGAACTCTAGAATTCGAATGTCATGATGTGGACTCTGTACCTAGGAAGAATAGAAACCGTTTAAAAAACATGGCCCATTTTTGGTTACACATGGTTCAATTTGATTACCGGTCGTTACAAATGATTGCAGATCGTACCAGACGCTTCCGCTGCCAACATCCATTCGCTTACTGCTTCGAATCTCTGGTTGTCTATTCGTCTCAGATTTGGGACACCACATTGTCTACACCACAGTGATGCACCATAGACCGAAACCTTTTATTGCATTATTTTTGCTCTTTATCACATTTGTTTGTTGTAGTTTTTATATCATGTTTTTATTTTCTGTAATCAAATTTGTTTGTTACCATTGTACTTTGTTGTTAGGATGCCCCACCCATGGTGTGTGCCCAACCGTTGAAAGGTGTATATCCAACTAATTAAAATAACCTTGTATTCACAGTAAACTGTCAGTAATTTGCAAAATAAAATAGATCATAAAAAATGAGTCAGAGATTTGATCAGTGCAGACTGACCAGCCACTTATTCAAACATACATCTGTACTCTGGTTAATTTCTTCTTAATATAGTAATGTCCCCCTGAAAGACCCACTCTCACAGGGTGGTGTATCACCAAAGTAGACACTGTACATAGACCAAGGTAACAAGGCCCATTTCCATAGTGGCAAAAGGCAGTAACACTGTTAATATCAAGTTAAATGTAGCCATACAACTTGCTGCAAATGATTGCAGAACCCTTTTGGTTAGGTATTCTTGAAACAAATTGTACAGTACCCAGCTATGAAGCCCAAGTGCATATTCATAATTCAATAACCTCCCAGCTTGCTTATTTATTTAAAAAAGTCCTAGTATTTAGTCTTTCATTATATATTAAACCCACTTCTTAGTCCAATCATTGTAACTTATGGCAATCATCTTTTAAATTTGGACATAAGCTTTGGTGGCCATAAGTTACAACGTTCTGTGGAGTTTCAATGCCATTAAGGTTTGAGATGTTTTGAGATGCACTATTTCTAAATAAAAAGAAAAAAATAAGTTCTTTTGACCATACAAGATCTCTAGAGTTCTGTGTATAATTGTTCTTACCAATTTGTAACCGATGCTACAATTTGTTTTCCCAAAAAAGTTCATGTCAAACATGTACAATGGCCAAATTTTGCAGCCCAAGTAGGTACACAAAAACAAGCGGTAGTTTCACCTGATAATTTCATAATGCTGAATTTAAATCTGGAATAAAAGGTTATCACATGATGCGAAGACTCTCATGGAATGCCTACAATTTAACGTTTATGCAAAATAATGATATTTACGCCACTTTGCAGCTGTAAAGTTAGAGCAGAAGTGACTGTGTATCTGGCTTAAATGGAACTTTCACTACACACAACATGTCATGACTAGATAGTCTATGATCAGTCATAAAAAAGTTAAGACTATTTAGTCTTGATCATCAGGGACTAACCCACTCGAACTTGAAACCCAATAGGCCCAATTCACATTATTTTGTTATATTTCGTAGTTTGGCTCCGACACCGAATGGATTAGATTGTGTAAGATTTCAAATAGTTCATGATAAAAAAATATTCAGAAAATGCGTCAATCTGTACACTTGCGGAATCTTTATGTATAAACAAGCCTTTTCCCAGCTAACACAAAACGTTACGAAACGTTTCTGAACGTTTCCAATAGGTTCTAATTTGGTTCCGTCTTTGGAACGTTGTGAAAACACGTTTCTAAAACGTGACTGATACATTCGTATTACAAGATTGGTTATTCGAATTTCGTTTTTGGGAATGGTTTACATCCTTAGATAATCACCAAAAATATGAATCTTCAATTAGAAGAAACTACGACGTTCCCAGAACGATTTATTAGAACCAACTAACAACAACTTGACGAGACGAAAACGCCACGTTCTCAGAAAGTTTTCAATTGTAAATGAAACGATTGAAAGCATTTCTGGTTTGTATGGTATGTTTTTTTCAGGTTTATAATAATAATTAATAATATTGATCGCAGTAGGCCAATAATGATAAAGTATGCTTCATCTCATTCATACCCGATCACCTTATCGTATCTATCAACTAAATGGGATTCCAATACCACCCTTCATATATGTTTTATTTATGTACATCGTCGATTCATTCATTTATCGTCAAACTCCTCAATCATGCAAATGTTTTATGGCCGGCCCCGTTGTCTCTACCAAGTGGCACGACTCAGTGAAATCTAACTCCGTCGTGGGCTGGTGGCACAGTTAGGTAAATGCCCGGGGTCAATGTTTCACCAGTAAACAAATGGGCGACATAAGGCAACGGTCAAGACGACATCACATTTTGATGGCTCTGTTAATTTTGCCTGGTAACGTATTCTCGACTGAAGATTCTCACGGACATTATTGAAATACTCAGGGAACCCCCCCAATATTTCCTTGTGCTTACACCGAATCTACTCTAAGGCTGTGGATACCACGCATAAACGAAGTTTAGGAGAAAACCCATACAAGAGACGCTTCGATAGCATATGATTCCTATGCACTGTGTTAACATTGTCCCATTCCTTACACATTTCACAATTGACAGCTTGGACACAGGGTTAACAACTCGTTTGTATCACATTCGGATTTCAGCAAGGCTACAGCTATTAATATATTGGGAAGAGGGGTAGTATGTGAAACTACAGGTAGTTTATTCATTCTTTCTACTGCAATACAATTCAAGAACGACCCACCACAGCTACATAGCAACATTCCGATATCGCCATTTTTTCTCCAAAGTCATACAAATCGGCCCTATCAAAATATTCTGGAAACTAATATCACATCGTGTTCGCTTTGATCATTACCCACCTTCAAAGAAATTTACTCGATGTTATAACACGGGCAAACACAAACTGCTTATTATTTTAGGAAGCCTATTTGCACGCGGATATTAATGACTGGAGTATAAATAACCAATTATTTAATGCGATATTTTTGGGGAGGAAACCACCCTAGGTTTAACAAATACAACAAAAATACACAAATCCAAGGACAATAAATCTGTTCAAAAGTAGCAGCGGCATTGGGGAACTTAACAAACATTCGTGCTTACATACAACGGTCTGGCAACCAGAAAAAAAGTGTGCTATATAACAAAGTTACAGAACGTTGTAGAAACGTTTTCAAGGTTCTGGCAACCAGAAACATGTATGCTATAGCAACGTAACAGGAACGTTGAGAAACGTATGCAACGTTTCCAAAAACGTCTTCCTCAACGTTATGAAAACCATGCGTTTAACCAGGGTTCGGAAACGTTTTGTAACGTTCCAAGGACGTTTCAAATAGTTCTTGAAAAAGCACACTGATGACACACCACTGAGAAACCTGCCTATACAGGAGAACAGCTTTTAAACATAACAAAAACTAAAAAAAAATTATACTTTTAGGTAGGCTATGTATTTGGCAGAATTGGATGATTGCTGCATCATAATTTTACTTAAACTTTATGTTGAAGTTACTTGCAATACAAAGTACAAGCTAAATGACAACAAAGCAAAGTATATTTTACTGTACTTCTATATTGATGTTTACATTCTTAAACACTTTAAAGACATGAGATTTCCAGAAAGCACCCCCAATTCGAACCTATAGGTTTTTTAAATATTTGGAATGCTACCAATGGATTGGATCACCCTGAAGTGAATTAGCTGAATCACGGTCTTTATGTAATAAGGTGATGATTTTAGTAGTTTCTGTCGTGCAAAGACGAAAGTCAAAGCATGGTTTTCTATGGTGGAACGATTTTTACAATGCCGGCAAGTCCAAAAAAAAAAAGGTTTGCGGTTTTTCTTTCTGCACCTGTTTGTCAATAAAACCTTCCAAAAAAGTTCTCGGTAGGTGGACTACAACCGAATCACGTGAAATTTGCTTTCATATCTAAAAAATCTCCTCCTGGCACTTTAAGTGGATTAAGATCTTTTTACACACATAGGGATGGGGAGGGAGGGGCACCTGGAGCCCTTATCAAATAAAAACGCATTTCCCATTACCCATGGGATATCGTCGATTTGATGGTGACCACCATGTTCTTTGGATGGTGCGCATCCCGGAGTCTGGGGTGACCAGAACATCGTCTGGAACATAATACTTAAAAACCAGTTAGCAAATGGCTTGTACTTTTAACAGCTCTCACAGAAGTCAAGACAGATACCCTTTATTAGAAATTTCCTATGCCCGTGATTAAAACCCTTAATGTCCTAATCCCCATGTTTGTGACACACAACATTGTTCACAAGGCTTGTCATTCCTTACTTACAGAAATGCATGGATTACCTTGCCTGAGGTGAAGTTGTAATGTAGGGAATCATCTTGCATTGACTGGGAAAGGGGAGTGACAAAAGTTGGTGCTTCCAATAAATTGATGACACACTTGGTATGTTTCGTGCCACTGAAATACTGCATTTAATTATGACAAATCTCTGTCAATATTTATAGCTCAGTCTGATCTGGGAAGATACCCAAATACCAATTACCAAAACAACATTTAATTTAAACTTTCCAATTATTGTGGAAAATAAACAAACTCACTTTTCATGTTCAAAAAAGTATCTAACAATATATTTGCTATGTGTGACATGTGGGTATGTGACAAAGTGATTGTGGCTGATCTATAAAAGCAGACAAGCATACGGGGGACAGTTATGAGTAGGGCCCTACAATAAATGCTTTAAGGTTTTGAGTGATGAGTACATGATACTATAATTGATACTACAAGGCATGCAGTACAACTTTTATGACTTGGGTTCAGGTTCAAACATTTTTTTTGAATTGTTGTTTTTGAAGGTAGGTGATTTGGGTGGTAATATTGCTATTTATTTACTGGTTCTAAACGCAATTTGATGTCGCTGTGGGCTTGATTTTTTTTATAAATTAATTTCTCAAATTAATTGTGGACCTATGGAGCCCACCAATTTTTTAGTTTTTATTAAAAAGTGTGGTACATGCACAACTTTAAAAAAAACATTAGACATAGATGTATATAAATCAGGTTAATAATGTGGATTTTCTAATTGTTTATCTAAAAAACGACATTGGTGACCCCAATTTTTCTCTTCAATTTCTGTCCATATCAATGAAACCATATTTATACAAAGGTTGAAGAGACAATTATGGCGGTGGTATATACAATATGAAACTAGAGGTTAACCGATCAGGGTTTCCTCTGCGATCGATGGCCGATATGCTTTTTGTATTATCGGCCGATCCACCGATACGAGTCCGACTAGGTTCATTTTTTACAGTAGGATTGGCAACAATGATTTGTAATTAAATAAATCTGTGGTTCACATTTGCAAAAGTTCCAATGAGGAATTTCAGAGGATAAGGGGTTAACTTATTTGAAGCAGCTTTGTTCAATTCTTTCTACTTAAAAACGTTAAAAATACCTATTTTGCTTTGTCCCTTTTCCTCTCATTCATAAATCGGCTACGAAGCGGCAGGGCTCTGATAGCATTTTGACGACGAACCGGATTTTCTGCCGATTTTGCAAAATCGGCCTACGATCCGATGTCCGATACCAAATACGGTTCATCTCTATTGAAAACCCCTTAAGATCAAATTTTTATGGATGTTTTTTCTTCCTCCCTTGCACCTCGCGGGAGGGGGGCAAGGGGAAGACATCCCAAAACCTATTAAGTCCTAGAACTAGGGCTCTCTTAGTCAGGTTTTAAAAGTATCAACTGAGCTGCAAAGCAGCGAGCCAGAGGAAAATGAGCAAAGTGACTCTGGACCAGCAAGAGTCAAAATCGAAACTCCTACACTAAACCAAAGAAAGTTGTCATTATTATGTGAGCCTGCCTAGTTTTGTTTAGTCTCGAGGAATATTGAAACATGACATTGGATATTGCACACAATAGGGGCGCGCCGTTCCCACTATGGGTTTGGACATCCATGGACATCGGTACTCGGTGGCTACATCGAGCCCACTTCATTGCCTAGTAGGAGTGTTTTAAGTGGACTCGGACCTAAGCGAGATCGCGCGGTCCGAGACCACCTTCAGGTAGGTAGTCGACGGGTACAATACTAGGATAAGTGGTACCAAATGCGCAGTGGGAACGCGTTGTACATCGTAAGTGGGCCGGGCTCACATATAACGCGGAAACCACGGCCTTAGCTGTGAGCAAGGGCCCGGGGAGCACGGACGAAATTATCGCAAACAAAAATCCATATTTTTCTAACATTGAATTCAAAAATACACCCTGAAAACATCTACACATTATTCCTGATTAGTGGTCTCTTATTGTATTTCTACACACGAGTGTTGAGGAACAGAATTGTTAGCGATAAGCCAGCGGTGAAAACAGCGGGCTGACGGACATTCATAACACAATACAAAATGAGATTCCGGTTTTACGATGAATCATGGAAATGGATACGGTCACGCGACATCATGCCGATTTATACAAAATGATCAGAAAAAATGATAAGCCTAGAGGACGTGTTAGACAGTCAACATGGTTTACATCAACATGTTCATCAGAGAATCCTATTGGTTTCCATTCAAGTATCAAACAGGCGGAAACAGAGCAGATTTTTTTTTTCATTTTTTTTGCACAAATCAAACTATGGACAGACTGTAATAGAACAACATCCGCGGTAAGTGGCCGATACTACATCGGCGTTTGGCACGGATGGAGTACTATATCGCGACAGTGGGAACGCGAAATCAATGTGGGCGAGCCCATCTATTGGACTCAGACCGAGGTCCGAGCACACATGTTAATAGTGGGAACGGACTTGGTATAGAGACTGAAAAGAACAAGGTCATAATAAGTCACCAGTGGCAGTGTACGGTCTGGAATTGAAGGTAAGTGGCATTAAAACAGCTTGGCCAAACCACATTTTAATTAGTTTTAAACAAAAACTCAGAATGAGAGGTGCATAAGTGTGTCCCAAGACACCCATTTCAAGAAAATCAAGCTAATTTCCAGTACTACAAAAACATATGCTGACTAATAGGAGTTACATGGGCAAAAGTCATAATCGAATTTCACTAGCCGAATGGATCGCACAAATTACATTAGTGAATGGACCGCCATGTTAAATACCGCGCGAAATGAATGTCGACCCGGAAGTTGAAGGTTTGTGATGCCGGGGCTTAAACACGTAATCATTTTTCTGATGCGACATTCAGAATCGGTGCGACTGAAACAGGTCCAACATGATTAATTTATGATAATCCAATGTAATTGAAAAATAAAAGTGAATTCCATGAAGACTTTTGCCTAGTGTAAACGCGGTTTTAATTGAGATGAAGTGGTCCTGCCATTGGATAATACAGTAGAAGCAAAAATGTGCATTTGAACTTGTCATTGGGCAGAGTGGGGTTATTAAATGTTGTAGACCACATTTGGAGATAATTTTGTTCATAAACCTCAAAAGGAAACATTTCTGGGCCTTAAAATTTCACTAGAGAAAATTAAAAAAATTGAACTTTCTTATACAAAAAATCTGATTTTGGGGAGGGGGCTGTGGTGCCAATGCGTCAACCACCTTTAATTAACATGATTTTAATTAGCACTATTCGCTTCATGGTTAAATAGATATCATTGAAAAAGCTTTGACATAATTAGTATATCCAATGCTTTATATCCAAAAAAGTCAGTTGATTCTGTGATCATTTCATGCTTGTTCTGTGTGCAGACTGAAAGGTAAACATTCAAAAGCTGCCTTTTAAAGAATACTGAAACTGGCATGTGCTATTGGGGTATGTAATTGGGAATTGTATAATGCATTTAGGAAATACAATCTTCACCATAAAACATAAATAAACAATCCAAGCAAATTATATTGACCACTAAGAGTTCAGGTAAAGTGTACGTGTTAATAGTCATGATACAATTAGTCGTACGCTTATTCTAACTGGCAAATGCTCAACTGCAAATGTGAAAATACTGTAAACCTCATTTACCAATCAGCAACATATATAATTGAAGCTTATTGTCAATAATTAACCTATCAGTATTACCACTTAACTTTGACAAGAGGACATTATTGATTTCACTGTAAGTCAAGTTGCAAAGTTGGAGTGGGAGATAGTTTCACTTAGTTACAAACAGTTACAGTAAGTTACAAACGGTTAAAAGTGTAAACACATATTGACAGAGATCAATCAAGGGGTTTCAACAGTAACCCAAAATGGTTATGGTGTAGCCATCAAACAGTTACACTGTAACCATCTGCAACCATTTGTAACCCGGTAATAAATGTAAACATGTGTAACAAAAAAAGGCGCCTATGTAACGGTTTATATTCCTCATAGTGATAGCTTAAAAAAAGTTTGCTTCAGATAATGTTTTTTATTTTATTCAAAGCAACTGTCAAATGATGGTGTCTTCATAGCCCTCTATGGTTGAAGCCATCATTAATTACAGACTAAACACATTCTGTCATTGGAAATAACGATACTGTTGAGGCACTGAAGTCTATTTGCACTATTGTTTTTATATTGCAGCTATAGTTGGTCAAATCATGATCGAAGCCATCCCATGACAGAGGGCCAACAGGGGACTATAGGCCAGTCCTGAGGATGTCTCACGGGATAGATTGCCGTGGACAACTCTGGTTGGAGGGAGGTAAATGGAGGGAAAGGGATAGGGACAGGGAGGCTATAATAATGGGAGAGGAAACTCCACCCTCTGGGTGAGGCCTGGGCCTTGCTATTAAACTCTGATTGGGGCAGTATTCAGATGTTGGTGACTTGATCAGGCGGTGGCGGCCAAGCCTCATTCGACATAGCAACTAACCAAAAATATCAAAAGAATTACAGCCAATACGGAGTGCAAAACCACAAACCAATTTGGGTGATTGATGTTGGTGTCATGGTGTTTTCTGACCCCCATCGGACCTCGTCTCGTCCGTTGTTCATACAAAAAAATTCTGAAATAACCCTTACAGTGGAGTGATTCTTCAGCTACAACGTTTGGAATGAGAAAATATTCCCTGGACAACAGATAAAAAAATTCAGATTTTTCGTCAGATCTCGATTACGTGTTAAACCATGGCAGACAGCTAAAAATTGATTTCTGGCCGCCTCCCCATGGACTTGATGAGGGCCTGATAAAAGTGATCTCAAGTTGTAACATTACCATGGCAATGATCCTATTACCCAACCGGACCGCGGTGTTTTTGCGGCCGACGGCCCAAATGCAACGAAGGCAATCTATTTTTATTTTTAACGGCCCAGATCAAACGAGAGGCAAAGTTTGCGTTTCATTTGCATCTCGGGCCGTTTTTCCCGGCACAGGAATAAGTAGCGTAAAGTCAATAACGGCACAGATGCAACGAAACATGCGTCATTTCCCGGAAGACGGCCCAGATGCAACGAAAAAAATCGCGGCATGTTCCCGGAAGACGGCCCCAGATGCCAACGAAAAACATCGCGTCAGTGTCCCGGAAGACGGCCCAGATTCAACGAACAAACATCGGTCATTTTACGGTAAGACGTCCCAATGCAATGAGACGCATTGCGTCAAATTTGATCTTCTGCCGGGAAACGGCCGAGATGCAAATGAAACGGAATTTGGCCAAATTCGATTTTGCGGGGAAAACCGGCCGAGATGAACGAAAAAAAATCGCGTCATTTTTCCGGAGACGGCCCAGATGCAAGAAAAAAACATCGCGTCATTTTACGGAAAAGACGTCCGAGATGCCAGGAGAAACATTGCACCTTCTGGGGGAAACTTGCCGAGATGCAATGAGAAACCCAAAAGCGTCCCCAGAGCTGAAAACGTCCCAAAATCAATTAGAAAGCATTTTAGATGTAAATAGAGCAAATTGACTTCTAACAAAACATTTTTTGTTTAACACAAATCTGACGATTACAAGGCCTATATAGGTAAAATGTTTACGCGTAACGCAAGTTTAAGCTTCCCCCTAATTTCGCAGTGGGTTCACGCAAGGCCTATAGAGTTAAAACTGAGGAAATCTTTGGTAAGGAACGATCACGCAGGCTTATAGGAAAAACGCGCTGCGTGGCCAGGCTACGTTAATGCTAAGCTTTGTGTAAATTGAGGGTTAAAAACAGTCCAAAAGGAAGAGAGTAGGGTTGCTTTTGCCGTGCTTTTTAACAAGCGCTGCGGGGCAGCCGGCTACGTTAATGCTAAGCTTTGGTGTAACATTTGCATTTTTAGACTACTTTTTCACCCTCAAAATTACACCAAAGCTTAGCATGTAAGTAGCGGGCCACGGCAGCGGCACGTTAAATGCTAAGCTTTGGTGTAAATTTGAGGGTTAATCCAGTCTAAAAATTG
>JAMKCH010018292.1:0-23006 GCA_023653785.1 Ophioderma brevispina
TAAACATCAAAAGGGACTACACGATTTAATACTTAGGAGAGGGGCCCGGAGGGCGGTTCAGTATTACGTTTCAAGTTACATGTACCAGAATTGTTTTACTATTCCCACACCCCAAAAAATAATGATGTACGAGTTGTAATTGTTAGCGATTAAAACAATAAAAACAAAATATTTAACATTAGAACAAATTAAAGAAAATAATCAAGGGAATTACCCCCATGTATTGCATGCACTGGTCCAAAAAACATTCTTAATTTATCTGTTATTAGAATACACCAAAAAAAACAATAATGAACACACAGTAAATAAGTCGAAGGTATTTTAAATTATTTAAAACAAAATGATATGACATTGAAATAAACTAATAACGTTGTTATTAATTGTATATAAGATGTCTTTTCTATTGTGGATGTAAAATGGAAAAAAATAAGCTAAAAATACACAAGATAACATGCGATTGAACAGCGGGACTGATGGCCCGTCGGCTTGAATCTGATTCAACATTTAAGCCTATACGATTAAAAATTATTTAAAATTAAAAGATATTACATCATGCAAAATACGTCGGAAAACCACTGGTATCATATTTGTAGACCTTGAACGGGATGAAACCCCAAAATGAACTCACCGAAAAACCAAACCAAAAAAAAAAAGAAATAATTAAAACCGAAACAAAACACTGCAATAAACTATCCCAAACATGAAATAATGTAACCATTGTTGTTTGTTTATTTAGTGTAGATGTGATTTTCCTCTTGAGTTATTCTCTTATGCCGTGTATCTTTACAATATGACCTACAGACGTGCACGACGACTGATTAAATTTCATTCTGTATATGTACACCCCCGTCTGTACAACTATTTTGGCGTAAGTTTTATCCAACACCTAATTCTCATAACAGCTGCTTGCACGTGCATAGACACCACGAGGAATTTAATCCAGGCCTCCGAAACTCACTATGACCAAAGTGATGTTTTCTAATACAGATTTCATAATTTACGTCACCCGGGGATTCCCCGTGCTTACAATTACGGCGGGGGAAGTTTGCCTTCTTATTTTCTATTTTTCTTTAAAAAATAAGGTTCGCCAGTCGTGAAAAATTGTAAAATCAGTACTTATACTCATGGTAGGGCCTACTGATGACAAAAACTTATGGGTTAAACAACACACGCATAACGCGAGGTAGCGATGACAAATTTTTAAGAAAAATGGTCCCGGCCCTTGCAAAAATGTTAGCGCAAATAATTAAGCAACTGGGCGACAATTACCAGGTGCGACATTCAAGCCGAGGAACGCCTAGTAGAGCGACGAGCCAAGAATTACGTTGACGAAGAGTTGAAGAGAAGTCATACACACAGGAAGTAGAATCACAATGAACTGGTGGTATATTATGTTATGTTAATAGAGGGTATTATTTACAAATACAAATCTGAATTTACATGATGAAATGTTAGGCACTCTGGTTTGAAATCAATTTTTACCTCACACTAAGCTCTTCTCCTTGGTAGAGTGTACAGACCACCTGACCCAAAGGCTTCATACTTTGAGAATTAGCTTCAGTGTTTCAAAACTACACTTCCAATATGTGATTGTATAATTGTTGGTGATTAATTTAGATTTATGTAAAAGTGTAATAGTACTAAAATTAATAATCTTGGCTGCTCATTGTACCATGAAACAGCTTATTAATGATTATACAAGAGTTAATGACAAACACCGAAACAAAGCTGATCTTGCTTTGTACTAATCCAATCGTATTTCTGACTCTGGTGTTCATATTTGGTATTAGTGATCACTCCTTAATTTATCTGGTTCGTAAAAATACAAACCCTAAATTACCATCAAAAACACTTAAGTATCGGTCAATGAGTAACTTTAATAATAATCTTTTGTTTGATTCTATTAAAAAAATTGGTATATTGCTTTTGAATTATTAGATGTCAATGAGCACTGAGTGTGTGGAAAGAAATGTTCAATAATTATTGTAAAACATGCCCTAATTAAAGAAACGCTTGTTAAGGGTTCACCACTTCCTGAATGGATTAACAGGGACTTCATTCAATTAACCAGGAAGAGATTACTATTTTAAAAAGGCTCACAAAACCAACAATCCTGATGATTGGAAGACCTGCAAGTGAGTAAGAAATAAAGTTAATATATGAATAGAAACTTGAAAAAAAATACTGTAGTAATGCAATTAATATGAAATGTCGGAAATTCTAAAAGTTGTGGTCAACTATAAAAAGTTAATCCCTAACAGTAAATCCTCAGTTCATGCCGTCAATAACAATGTATCACACGTTAATGATAAGAACTGCTGATAAATTCAATGAGTTCTTTACTTCTATTGTAACGTCCTTGCTGAAATTGATAATATAACAGAATGTGAATGATAATATTCTGGATTATTTGCACTGCTCACTTGCTTTTAAAATATTACACCGAATTTGTTTTGATGAATTTGTAAATGGATAATACAATCTACCTGTATTAGTAATTTTGATGTTAGGCTTATTAAATTGGCTCTCCCAGTTATATGTTAATCTCTTGCTCTTTTGTTAATCTTTCCTTTCATACTCATGTTTTTCCAAATGACTGGAAAGCAAGCCCAAGTAACTCCTATTCCTAAGGATGGTGATAGTTTGATGTAAATAATTATAGACCAATTTTCTGTTCTGTCCTATTCTTTCTAAAATTATTGAGCGTGCTGCCCATGATCAACTGTATAATTTCTTACCGATAACAATATTTTGAAATCATGTCAGTCGGCTTCAGGCATACTCACTTCTACCGCTGACTTCTCTTATTGATGGTTTCTGATTACTTTCTGAATAATATTAACCAAGGTTCTAGTATGGAGCATTGTATCTTGATCTCACAAAAGCTTTTGTGACACCGTAACTATGACATTCTTCTTCAAAAGCTTGCAGATTGGTGTCACTGGTGATCTTTAAATTGGTTCAAATCATACTTATGTGGTAGAAATGCAAACGGTTAATATTAATTTCTACACTTTCTGATTTTAGGCCTGTTACATTGGCATTCCACAGGGTTCTATATGGTCCATTGCTGTTTATAATATGTTAATTCCTCTTCCTGAATGTTATTAATGGCAAATGTGTTATGTATGCCGATGATCAACTTGCTTTTCACATCATCAGACTCAAACTCTTCCATGTCAGATGAATGATAGTTTTGTTTGAACAATTGCTGCATTGTTTGAAGTCACCAGCTCACTCTAAACAGTAGGAACACTAAGTACCTGCCTTTTTGGAACCAATCATGCCTTGAATAATTTAAACAATTTCACTTATTTTTCTGGTGAAACTATTGAAAGGGTTTATAAATTCAAGTACTTGGGGTCTTATTTGATCCAATTTTAAACTGGAGCGATCATGTTGATTATATTTCTCTATTATCTAACGTATTGGTTTTGTGTTTATTCGTAGAGTTAAGACTATCTTCCCTCCACCCACGTTAAAATTACTCGCAAATGCTCTAGTTTTTCCACACTTTGATTATTGCAGTCCTATTTGGTCAAACTGCCTCTCTGACCATCGTAATTCTCCCAAATTCTTCAAAACCACCGTGCACGTGTCCTTCTGTCTGCCGACATCAGAACATCCATTTCCGATATGATGAACTCTCTTGGCTGGAGAGAGTAAATGAAAGGGTGAGAAATGAAAAACAACTTCTCATAGTTGTTTTTAAATGCTTCAAAATCTTTGCTCCATCTTACCTTTCATCTCATTTATTTTTACTTCTTCAATTCATTCAAAATGCACTAGAAGTCAATCTTTTTTTTTGTTTCAAAGACCCTTGTCTTGCCACCTCGGAAATAACAATGCAGGCAAGCGACATTTATATAGAGGTGCATCAGAGTGGAACAGACTTTCATCTGATGTTCGAAGTAATTTGACTTCAATGACTTTAAATGTGTTCAAGTCCCAATCAGTATTTGATCATTATGCCTGCAACCTCTTTTCCAATTTCATTGGCTGTTTGTTAAAATCTTTGTTTTTATATTCAATGTATGTTTTATAATTGTAATTGTAAATAGTCTTCTTATATAATTTTTTATTGTAAATTACCCGATCATGTCAGACTTGTTAAATCTGTAATCAGGGTCTCATGGGAGACCAGTTGGTTTTGTACAAACTGATTGAGTTCCCTGATAAAGAATGTTATACCACTACTAGACACTGCGAAGCTTTCAATGTCTCTCCATTTCTTCGGAATGTCAACGCATATAGAAAGATAATTTTAAACGGATTTGATGCGCAGATGCACGCTCTTTAGCAAAGTAACTCCGATATTTAGGGAAATCACATCGAGTGTTTCTTCATGATGTTTCTAGCTTCTAGTGAACTTATATTTATACTACCTAATTATAATAACTAAGTGTAACACCTATTTTAATCGTCATGACCCGGGAAGCATGGAATTCGAATCGTGATTGTAATCCCACTTAAAATGGCATATCGACGGATATATTTTCCACACTTCAAGTTGTAAGATAAATTACGTATGCCACGAACACGAAGTGTTTTTCATTTGCTTATTTTCTCTTGATCAATATTTTGATGGGATAGCGCCTTTTCCCTTACTTTTCATTAGTTGCACACATGGAAGAAACGGCAACATAGAGTATTTGGTTAGAGTGTTCCATGCAAAGTCATTAATTATTAATGCACACCAGGGCATGTGTACTATTTTACCAATTGATCGTCAGAAAAAATCAGAATTGTTTTTTTTTTATTTGCGTTTATCTCCCCTATTTACTTCATCTATAGTTAAATCGAACGTTTAGATATTATTTTTCATACTGGTTGGCATCTTTACTGTATTTCTGAAATCTAACGAAAAATTCTAATACATAAGCTTGAAGTCGGGCTGAAGTTTCAAGATTATTCCAACTTGGGAAACATGTGTGTGATAGGTGTGAGCAGTTTTGCCAATCCCCCCTTGGGAATAATGGTAAACAACATGGAATTTGTAGGTTATCATGTGTGGTGTGTGTGTGAATTCGGAGACTTGCGTCCCGTGAAAACGCGTGTTCCGCAGGCTGTAGCTTCTAATTAATCTTACATTTATCGTTATTTATTTGGTCCTTAGAAATTGCGATTATAACTAAAGCGCTTTACATGATAACTAAAGTTTGTATTGAAAAGGAAAAAACTATCGTGTGTTTTTTATTTGAGTATTTTTTTTTTTAAGATTTAAAAAAAAAAAAAAAAAAAAAAAAAAAAAAAAAAAAAAAAAAAAAAAAAAAAAAAATCGTGGCCCACTGGATATTCCCTGGGCTCGCATCCTAAAGCAGTGTTACAGAGTATCAATCTCCTTCAAAGTAGGTTTTTTTTCTTCCTTCACCCTCTGCATTATGTATTAATGAAAATCCAATTAGCAACATTCGAGGTATGGACAATAACGTAGCTGATATAGGCCCTAAGGCTTCTAGTTTTTGTCTGTTTTTACTATACGAGATACCCTTGAGTTTTTAATGTTAGAAATCGAATTCATTTATATTTCATCAATCGGACCTCCCCTATGATGTACCACTTGAGGCCTTGCTTTCACTCATTTGTTTTCACCTAATTAAAAAAAAATAATACCACCCGCATCTCAGTGATACCCAGTATCAACTGGTTCATGCCGTAAATAATCAGTCGTATAACCTGTTAGATAACAGCCAGAACCTGGGAAAATTTCCCAGTACTTTTCCGGGCACTTGATTACAGCCCATTGACGCGTTCGACTTCAAGCATAAACGCTTCAAAAACTCGAGTGCGAATAGCGCATGGCTTGCTTGGTCCAACTTCGAAATAGAATCCAAATATCTTTTAAATGTCCCTATTTGAGGCTATTTCTCTTTTCAATCTCGTTTAATCCCGATCCTGATAGCATGTAATCGGTAACTAAGGAATATATTTTCAATTCAACTGTGTTTTTTTGTCATTCCTGGACATGGCCATTTCACATCGCACAGTGAATCCTGGGCATGGCACTGGGCTGGCTTAGACTATTGCTGAGAACTTAATGCAAGGTCCTGTCATTGCGGTGGAAGTGTTTTATCTGCACTACGATTCGCACTAAAATTGGTTAATTTTTATATCTCACAATGATTTAGATATTTGAAATGTATCCTATAGTTTCTCACCACATCTGTCTAGGGTTGCACGGGTTTCATCTGTAATTCGTGATAGAAATGGGCGATACGGGGAGGGGATACAACGCACCAAGTGGCTGATGAACTGACCCGACAATGTCACAAGATATTATTTTGACCTTATTTGGGCTATTGCGTACGTATTAACACCTGCAATTTGACACCCGACAAGTTCACAAGTCTTGCAACATCCACGGCAAATTGGGAATGGATCTTATCTTTAAAATATACGGTGATCATTATCAACAATGGCATGGATTTGTCAATTTGGAATTAATTTTTCGCGTTTCGTAGTTTGTCTTTTTTTTAGCCTATTGAACAAATTATTCGAAGTTCTAAATTCTTTGAGGGCACAGGTGTCTATATTTTATTGTGCACTGCTTATGAATAATGTTATGCTAATAAACGTGATGCCTAATTATACTAATTTGGCCCTGCTGACGAAGAGGAACTTGGACGGGTGCTCGGAATATAGAGTTTTGGATCGGCAGATTCAAAGCTTTGAAAAGAAGAGTAGTAATTATGCACTTGAACAGGAAACATGCAACAGTTACAGACAATAAAAGATACACAAGTAACTTTTAATAAGATTAGGGCTAATTCTTAATACCAATAAGCAAGAAGAGTGTTGATAATCCACGACATTCACGTAAATCCGCAGCCAAGAGGTGTGTAATCGTTTGGCTGACTCGCCGTGAAGACGATCGGGATCATTTCACTAGGCCACCGACCACGCGGAGAACATAAGCGGCTCTCGTGAACTTCGTGAATTCCTCTTGGTTCACGCACCACCCACTAAAGTACTGGACGGGATTTTGGCATTTACTGTAGTTGTATTGAGTCATATAATCATATGCTTATGGATTGGAGTACAGATAAAAAAAAAATATTTAAAAGCTGTAATTTTCACTTGTTGATTAGGCAAACTGGGGAAATGAGGAAGGTAGATTCTCACATCTGTTGCTGATGAAGGTTCCCTAGACTCCTGCGAAACACGACGGTAAGTACATAGTCGATTTGTCTGACCACATGGACTGTGGTGACCATCTTGACTGTCATGACGCGTGTCTTGACAATAGTTATTTATGTCTAGACAGGTGTTATATATCTAGAGATGTGGTGACTAGGTCCTAGACAGTACCTATAACTAAGGGGTGGTTGACTATGGCTAGTCAATGATGACTATACTTCATAAACCTTTGGAAGTACAGAGTAAATTAATCGATGTGCTGCCCATTCTCGCGCCTTACTACCAAACGCCCTTATACGCTCTTAGCCGCAGTCTAAATCGCGCACGTTGAAGACACCGCGCATATGTGAACAACACAACAAATCTCTTACACTGATACACAGAATCTGGTCATAAGCCTACAACTACCGGCATCCTTGTGCGACCTGTGTGGGAGTTTATTGATACACTTTGTCATTCTAGGTTTATCCGAGTATATAGACAGGTGGTCTAGACATTAGGCACTTTTTTATTGAGCAATATTTTCCGGATTGAACCGGTACAATGATTAAAACTGGTTAATATAAAAGATCTTCTCTGTTATTTGCTACTTTTACTGGGAAATTTTCTCATGCCATCCATCCTTGTTTTTGGAAGGATTTTTTAACCCCGAGAACATCCGGATCCATCAATAGAAAGACCCCGCTCCCATCAGTGCGCAAGCAGTAGAGAAACTGGAAATTGACTGTCACTGAAAGCACTGCGCGGCTTACAATTTTAGATCAACAACACAGGGGTTGATGTATGGAGCACCGAAACAACTGCAAGTATAAAATACGCCGTGCTCGTTTGCTTTCTTTCTATAGCATATGCTTGGTGCTGAGGTAACTAGCATCTCTCTTAACTGGATGTCAGATTTTTGGGCGAAATATCGTCAATCAACAACGTAAAAAGTTTCGTAAAGGAAAGACATGGCCAGATTACAGAACTGTTCTATCATTCCCGTGATTGGGGTCATCCCATAATGAATTGCAATATTGACCCGTGAGTGATCTCCACCTGCTAATTTCACTTGGGTCACTAAGTCGGGCTATTTTCCCTCGAAGGCTCGCTCCATAGAAATTGCTCTTCTCCCACTATCGTACCTAAATACCAGAGAAATATCTCACCGGTAAATACTGGTGCCTCAATAGAAAAACGCTAAGTGAACTGTGGTCTTGACAGTATTGATTTATGTCCAGACAGGTGGTGACTGTCTAGAGAGGTGGTGCCTAGTCGAGACAGATGTAAATATGCTAGTAGGGTGGTAAAATGTATAAAACAGTGATTAATTGGCTATATAACTTTTCATCTTCACTTTGTGAACTAATAGAGCATGGTGGAGTGGCAGTCTGCCATACACGTGAGTGTGAGTTTGCGTGATTCTTGGTTTGTTAAACCACCACAAGCTTTACCAGGAAATACGTTCATGCACAATATCTCTATAACTAGTGCACAATAGCAAAGATGATTGATATCACAAAACTCATTATCACTATCACACGTACACCTGTGTTTCATCACCACCAATTTGTCTCCCACAGTACACCTTTGTAGAGCGAGTCTTAGCCCAGGCATGGATCTGTTCATGCATGTCAAAAATGCCATTCTTTCCCCCGTCCACGCGTCCCACTGTTCCAGGAGTTCTTTTTGCTGCAGACTTTTCCTTCGTACAGCTCGTGTGTACCTTCACACCATTTCGCAATAACTACACTGAGATTCAGTAAGCAGGGCAGGGTACCATAGATTGTATACACCCAAGCCAAAATTGCAAACAGTCTTTATTATGTACAGACAGGAAATAGTCATCTCTTTTTCAAATCAATACCATTTGACCAATAAGAAAAAAGGCACTGTTTCATAATATTTATGAGGTGGTGTCATTGCTTTTTTGAGATCAAATTCAAAGCAATTGTTCCAAATATCTATCATGAACATGATAAAAGTTTAACATTAAAATAACTGTACATATGGGTTTGTTTGCTGTCTATTTGTTACAAAGATACCAACTAGGTAATTCAAAATTATGTGGCAGTAAAGTTCCTGATTCCAAATCATAACTCAATATGTAACCCATATAGACTATTTCACAATCCCCGAAATGCATCTCATTCCGGTGCCCATTCCATCCTGGCACTTTTATCCAGCCTCAATTCGGCTAAAAATATACGGCTAGGAGCGTACAAAAATACCAAAAACTTACCCTCTCTGTGACGTTTGCACTATACTTGTGTAATCGGCAGTCAGGTGAAAGTAGGGCACAGTACGACCGAAAATATCACGTTTTGTCGTGAATTTCAACACCAATGCCTCGAATTGTTTTTATGTTCCTTAAGATATTCTTCTACATTTTTGTAAGATTAACGTTCACGTGAAACGGACTTTGTATTGTAATTTTAGGCACTGTGCGGCGACGCGAACGAACGAACAATTTTTTTTTTGTAACATGACCTCTGGTACAACTTCCCGGGATTGAAATGGGCACAGAATGAGATGCATTTCGTGGATCGTGCAAATAGTCTATTGCCCACTGTTTCCCTTTCACACATTGTCTGGCACTTGGATACAATGGTGCTTGGGTAGTGACCACACTGTTGGTGCCTCAGTTAGCTTACCTTGGTGACCTCATGTGGACTTTTGTTCCATTCACAAACCAACGATGGCCACTGACATATATTCAGTGAACACTATATTTTGTAGTAATTATGACGGCTGTTTGTATAACCCTCACCGTGCTATGGGAGGTACATGTTTTGGGTTTCAAAGAGGTTAACTTTGGAATGGTCATATAGGTTGCCTCTTATTTTTGTTTTATTTTGTTTTTGTCCATAATAACCCTTCATATACTAAATGCCATCACCTACATTGTATGACAAACTACCCGCAGGTATCCCATCACCAAACCAACCTTGCAGCTCACATGAAGTTTTGGGAACCGGTCTTTGCAGAAACCTACTTCTCTGCAGTCTACCAATATGTAGCTTGAGGCTGAAGATAGATGACGACACCGCATTATGGGTATAGTGGTAGACCCGTATGATCTAACCCAAAAGAACAGTTCACTGGTCATTCGGATACATACAGGAAGAAAATTTAGGAGTTCTTGTATTTGGTTGTATGATGGCATGGTTTCTCCCAGATGCCCAGATTGAGTGTTTTAAGAAGTGTTTTGCGTGTCATAGAACTTGAGCTCCTACAAGCGCTGCGTATTTAAAATTTTAATTTACCTTGCGCCTTGCTTGAATCTGCGTATGGCTCTCAAGTGCCAGCTTTCGCGTGGAACTCGTGTGTTCAGCGCGGCCAAATGCGATGGGGTTGGGTAAAGCGCAAAGACAGACTTGACCAGAGCCATTTCTGTTATGCCATAACAAAAATTTGTGGAGGCGGAAAAATAAGATTCTTTTACGACAGAAAAAATCGCTAATGTCAGACTGAACAGCTCGAGTAGTGCCCTTCAACAAACGAAGAGACCTGCGTCCATCAGGCATTCGTTGAATCCCGACGCATCGTACAAATATCCGATATAGGCCTATAAATATGCAGACAAATATGAAAAAGGATCTGAAAAATATGTCACAAAACACTCATAGAGAAAAAGGTTCAACTGAAAACGCTCTTTTTTTGTCCCATATTTAGCACCCCTAGGCACTGCTAAGGTCTATTACCATTAAAGGTTCTACGGAAGAACCTTCAGGTTCTTTTTGTATTTGTTTACGATATTTTGAAAAGATAAGCAATGTGTGAAGGCAATGAAACGTTGTTTTGGTTTCTAAACCCGGGCCGGTTCCTTCTTTCTAAAATATGTGTGTGGCCAAAAACATATCGTTCTTTCTGTTCTACAAAGAACCGCTGGAAGTGTGGAAGAGGTGCTTTATTAACATACCTTTAAAGGTTCTAGAGTTAAAGATTCTACAAGAACCATTTTCTTGGCCACAGAAGACAGAAAGAAAAACATTTTTGCTTATACAAAGAAACCCCACAAAAGATGTGGTTTTCATTATAGGGGCATAGACCTTGGAAGGGGGCACAACATGATGTAGGGGTGTGCAAAATTTTACTTAAATTTTAAATCGTTAACTGAAAATTAGTGAACCGTTGACCCTTTGTTCTAAATTTTACTCAAGTATGTCAAATGTGAGGTTGCTAGACGCTCACACCAGTTCTCAGTTCCTCAAAAGCCTTCAGCGCCCTGTGCGGCAGGTCCTACCAAATTGAAAGTTTTTCCAGGTGATTAGTGACATAATAAAACAACCATACAGCTATACACGAAAAGATAAATGAATAAATAAATAAAGTGAGTCAGTAATATGCCATACTATGATTTAGTAAAATTCTATATACATTGAACCAAACTAGGACCATTTCGACAATAAAATTAAAAACGTGAACACAAACACATGAAATGCCCCATGGCATGCATTTCAAAGCTATCGCACGTTTACATAATGCCAAAACACTAAAGCCTACTGTTTCTTGACAATGTTATTGGTCAAATGCTAAAAAGTTTAGGAGACCTTATAGTCTGTGAAAAGAAACCCAGAAAGGTAAACGGATTTCCATTTTGCTTAGGCCACAAAGTGAAGCGTCTGGCCGAATAAGCGAAAATCTGCGTTAGAACGCGCCTTTATCAGCGCGATGGTACGCACCAAATGGTGCATATGAGTCTCGGATTTGACAACGCCCTGTGCCAAAATAGAGGTTTTTTTGACCTATTTTGCATTTATCTGGAAAAAAGAATCCCGGCACCCCCTATTTTTAATTACATTTCGAAAAGATCTCATGCAAACCCTTAAACATAAGTGAAATTTAAAAAAATCTATCGAATCGTTTTTCGCTATATGATAATGTGGGGCAAATTTTAATTTTTCTCTAGGACTACTGTTAAGTAAACTTTGGGCGAAAACGTGCCTTTTTTAAACCATTCATAGCTCAACAAATCGCGTCCGTACCCCCCTAATTTTTTTTCAAGATTTGTTATTAAACCTTTAAAGAACATATGTTAATTTAGGCGAATTTCATCGATAGGATCTCTGACGACGCAAATACCTTAAATACTGGGATACATGCCAAAAAGACTGCTAACCCCAAGAGCACTACTTGCATTCCTATACAGCATTTTCTGATTGGCTGATTATATTTATATTCATTCTAATAACCGTTCCATATTTAAGTTGTATGTTACCCCTCTTACAAATTTCTACACTAACAACTTCGTTTTATTTTTGGCTTCAGGGTTAGGTTATTTTGTATTATTTTGTTAGTGTAAGGCATAAATAAAAACACTTTGATTTCCTTAACCATTTAAGGGGTGCAATGGAACTCTTCCCCCCTTTAGTCCAACAACCATTGGTTATAGGCAAGGTGGAGATCAATGGGTTAAAGATCACCACAAGATCTTCAGTCTCCTCCCTCAAATCCCAGCATCAACTTTGAGCATCATGAGACAACTGTTCACATAATAATATTTAGTTGGGTATCAGATGTTCTATTTATAACCTCCAAAAAAAGAAATCGATTCTCCTGAAGCACAATCACCAGGTTTTGAGGTGCTACAAAAGTATTACAATGAACACATGCACATTCATTATCAATAGTTTTGACATTCCAGAATCCACAAAGTTTTTCTTAATCATTCCGTTTGTGTGTGTGTGGGTTGTGCATGTTGGTCATGCAACACAATTGCTGTTTCCTACATCCATGGTTTCCTAACATCATGCTCTGCATGTAGTTTGGAGGTCCATTTCTCTCACAAAGCTTTATGTTCGTCTTAACTCAAATACCACTTAGGCCAATCATCATTCCGTGTGGCAACACCACAAGTAATAGGAAGTAATACAACAAATCAACATATGGGTCAAACAATATCAGAATAAAAATTAAAATGGCTCTGTACTGACCTAGATATAGTTATTAATTCACATTAGAGGTGGTTGAATCAAAAATTGATTATTTCCGTTCTCCAAAAATGTCAAGCATTATTGCATTAAACTCCAAGATTAACCAACTTTCCATGGCAATGGTGTATGCGGTATCCGAAACAATGTGGTTTTGGTTTCAAATTTTGGAAACAAAAAAACAAAAAAATTAGAAAAATTCAGAAAAACAGAACATTTATTGAATTGGGTAAAGTCCCCTCAACCATTATTTTCTATGGTGTGTGATTTTACTAAAGGTTAGCTTTAACAGAGAGCCGAATAGCCTTGTATGGAGTATCCCTAATGACATAGGTGGCAGAAGGGGGGGGGGGGATTGGGGTAAGGACCAGACGTGTGTAGAGCCCCATAAGATGCACAAATAGTGAGAGCCCCAAAAGACTCCAAAAATAGTTGCCCATCCGGTACGGCCCTGCCCCCCCCTTTTACAAAAAAAAATGATGCTCCCATTACCACTGCCACTTAGGTGCTCTTGATTCTAGGAAAATATTAAACAATTTTTTTCCCAGGGAGAAGAGGGAGGGGGGGATAACTGCTCTCTCAGGGAAAAAGTAAATCACATTTCCGTTGCGAACACTACTGAATCAAATCATATCCTATAGGGAGGCTTTTTTGAGGTGTAACTGAAAATGTTGATCCAAGTCATTGTGTTTTGAATTAAGGTTGTTTTTTATTTTAAGATAAATGCAAAGTTACACAGTAAAGTATTTGTTTTTAAAAATATATTAATTCGGAGTATCTTGACTGAAATACAATTTTCTGATGGTCAAAAATGAAGCTCTTGTGAACATGAACATCATAAGCTCTTCATAAGGTGTATGATGAATTTTGGTTTTCTACAGGGTGAGTCAAAAAAAACTGAGCCCTGATTGTTTCCGCCATTTTGAAATTTTAAGTATATATACTGTGGTATCTGCGGAATCTTATTTTCATTATCTTTAATTTGCTGCAAGATCATTCCAATCGGTTAGTATAGGCCTAGCTACAGTCTTTATGATCAAGAATCGGCAGTGAATAAATATCCTGATTTTTTCTGGTGAACCACCTGTTTTTCCTTCGCTGAACGCGCGTTCATTTCAATGTGAATCCGTGGACACAGCAGAAAACAGACTACTTGATTCCAAAGAATGTAGCTCGGTCTACATACTCAACCGATGTGAATGATCTTGCAGTAAATTAAAGATAGTGAACCCAGCTTTCAGATTATACCAAATATTTAGATTATATGTTACTTAAAATTCAAAATGGCGACACAATCAGGGTCGTCTTGTTTTGACTCACCCTGTGAATAAACAAGTTTTGTGTATTGACTTTTGAAGGTTGCAGAATCCCATCTTACCTTTTTATATCGTAGCCACCTTGCTATACCAAAAGACATTTTGAAAATGCCTGTAGTTGCCTTATGAGCGGGTGTATTGAGGTCAATCCCACAATGCGGGCCAGTTTTTGAAATTTCACCATAAGGTCATGTGATCCAAAAAAATCCTATTTACCTCAGACTTTTACACTCATTTCTAGGCCACAGGTGCTAGTACTGAGGGATTTTTTTGTATGCTTTATGAAATGTCCTGTGGTTCTTAAACTTCTTGAACACATATCCCTAAGTAGACATTTGTTTAGTACAGTACCGTATAGGCCCCACATTGCAAGCTTGTGGATTGATTCAAACACCCTCTGCCTTATTAATTATACCCACCTGTATATACTCCAAAGGCATTCATTTTATAATAGTGAAAAAGTGCATGGCATCGATAAAAAGATAGCCTGTAATTAGTGCCTGTGTGAGTTCATTTTGTAGACCAAAGGTTTTGTTGAGATGAAGATCCACGCAAAATGGTTGAAAACCAAAGCCCATATCAGTGTCCTTATGGGTTATTTTGTAGACCAAAATTTCTTGTTGAAATGAACATCCACCAAAATTGTTGTGACAAAACCAGTTTTTGTGTTTATTCTGTGTTTTCTATTAAATGTTTTCAATACCGTAATGTGCTCTCTGTTTAAGCAACCATGGTTCTCTTTCAATGGTGAAATAACCGTCTTGTTTGTCGGATGTGCTACAACTAATTGAATAATAATTGCTTCAAAGTTGTGGGTAATTTGTAATCAGCAAAGACGGTATTTGTTGATTGATATGTGATTTCAAAAGCAATATATTTTATTACATACTATCTTGGTTTTCATGTTACCTTTCTTGGATTCTATTTCAGTGGCCTTGAATTAACCTAGCCTGCATGTTTACTTTCACTTTATTTGACCTAATTTGTTTCTGTTCAATGAAGTTCACAAGAATTCGGATGTGTTCCAAGAAAAAAAATTAAGAACCTTTGAATGCAACGAATGTAGCAAAATGTGACAGACTACACTGTAGTAGACAGCATGAGTATTATACCTATAAAATTAAAGGTAGATGTGCATGGTAGTGCGTAATACCAGATTAAAAAATTGTGAAATAGACTGTACTGGAAAAGTGTTTGAAATTGTTTTTAAATTGGTAAGGGGTCTAAGAATTGATTTTGCAGCATACTTGTTGTAGGAAGTGATAGCAGGTAAAATACAGTTAGGTTCCTGATAGGTCTGTGTATGAGTAAGATTGTGGTGTGAAGTCTTAAGAATAAGTGGGAAATACAGAGTACATTTGTAATAATTTTTTTTTACATGTGTTATGCTATAAGTGGTTTGTCCACACAACCCATTTAACTTGGAGTAAAAAATAAGTGCCTTATTGTAAACCCTTTGGGGCACTCTTTCAAACATTTAGGCCTATCCCTGGCTAGAGCTAGGCCTGGGAGGCTGGTTCTTGCTACTTGATAGCGTCTCTAGGCTAGGCTAGGCTTAGGCTTAGGCTTAGAGTAGTTAAGCAGCTAGTGTGAGCTAACAGGGGATTAATGACAAGGATCAACTTAGATGTTATATAAAACAAATAATGAATGTACAACTGAAATAATATTTTAATTCATGTTTTTTTTTTTTTTGAAAGATGAAATGTTCCATTAAAACTCAGCTAATGCCTATGAGTGGAACTTTCATCTTTCAACTCATGAAAGCATTTATTACCATTGCACGCATTATAAACGTGTCATCATTTCGTCGCCCACATCACAACTGTCTTATCTGACGAAATGACGTGGGAGATTTCATGTTTGTACTATGGACTTAAACATTACAAGTTTTTAAGGTTTTGCTTATGAAGAAAACATTCTGAAGTTAATTTTTCAACCTTGCGGAGTTTGAAAGTGCAAATTGGTTATTCGATATAAAGACAAATTCATAAGTTTGTATGTGAAACACGAAAAAAAGTCGTAGTTTCACATACGACGCTAAATTCACCGTTATATTTCAATGCTGTTTTCAGATAGATCTCTAGTGAAAACAGTCCTGTTCTGCAGAGGCAGATACGAAAACATAGATCTGTTAGGTGAAAAGCGTTTAAACAGCTGTTTTACGAACAGCGTTAATGATACGCTATTGGAAATTACGTGTAAATGGAAACATCGACAGTATTGGGAAAATCGCGCTATGCAGTTTTGAGCTTATTGATCAAATCGTATTCAACGACACCTCCGTGATTTGCTAAATCAGAAAATCGAAAAAAAAATCATCAAAACTCAGATTGGTGCATGTATGTAACAAGTAACGGTATCCTAACATACCCTGCAAATGATAAGACAGAAGCAACCTAATAAGGACATAATCGGAAATTTTAGTCATTACTGTCCGTTGGAACACTTTCTACAACACGTAAATTGTAATGGGGAATCGCATCTTGGAAAACACTGCCGTTTTCTTCCTTTTATGTCAATTCTTCAGTGGAAAAGGTAACTTATGAGAAATTCTACAGACTTATCCTTCACTTTGAAGCTATTCTGCCAATTTCAAATATTTGTCAAATCACGGATAGTGTCTTTAATATCTCATAATTAGGTCACTTTCAAGATTGTAACTGTGTGCATGTAACAGACCATAACATTATGAAGTACATATGCAAAATATCTACAAAAAAGTAAAAAATTGTCAGATAAGACAGTATGTATTTGATGTGGGCGACGATTTGTATATTATATACCACATTTTGGGAAAGCGGATGGGTAGCTTGAGTTTCTGCAGCCTATCCTTTCACGTCTGAAGTGTTTAACTGCTTTATACCAAAGAATGGACTACTAAATTAGCATTAAAATTTCATACGAGCAAATTAAGAGACATAGATACTAGCATTTCTAGACATGTGAAGTAGAGTTTGTAATCCATAATGATTTTTTTTTTTTTTTTTTTTCTCTTACCTTATCTCTTACCTGGAAAAAAAAAAATAGTGGGACAAGTTATATCTGCTGGTTCATTGGCCTAAGTATTGCATTAATGATCCTATATTGTATTTGGCTTGAGTTGCAGCTGACGTCACTGGGTTTTAAGGTTATGCAGGCCTTGAAACATCTGCTACGCTTTCCTCGTAATAACAGGCATTTACACACACCCACAAAATAAAGGTTAGCACGTTAGAATACAAAGATCAGGATACAAAGACATGTCATAATGTCTTATCATACCACTAAGGAGAGATCAAAGGATACCCCCTACAGGGTATATTTTCGTATATCAGGTCAGGTGAGGTGTATCAACGCGTACTCTGCCCTGAAGCAGGTACAGAACGGGTGTGATTCTTTGGCCTCTAAACTTTGGGCATAGAATTTGGGTTAATAACATTTTATTTATGTAAAAAACAGATTTGTTTTTAATAAAGAATGGATGCGTTTTGTTATTATAAATGTAGTTTGAATGACTTTGTGGTATGATAATTCGTATCGGTTCAGCATTGCTCTGATACAGGGAATACCATGCGCTTAGCCTCATACCAGGTTAAGCCTTCGGTTCACCTGGCATGGGCTTCGCACAAGAATACCCGTATCATAGCTCTGCTTCACCCAATAACAAATAATCTTCAACTTGAGCGAACCTAAGTATAATCTTTCTGTGGAAATTTGGATACAAACAGAACCAATAGATAAGACAACAAGGACCAGAAGTTCTTTATTATTTATAAATCTGCCAAGCTTTTATGAACAGAATAGTGATTAGTTAGCGAAAGATATACAAATCATGATTTAATAATTAATTTGATATATAATATTTTAATCATTCCTTAATACTAACCACCTGAACAATATTTATTGCTATGAATGCATTTTTAAGGAGTTCATGACTGTTACAAGAATTTACAACGAATATAGTTGTTTATATTTATATAAGTATATATGATGACCCACCATTACAAACCCAGGAACAAATTGCAGTGACTTACTCCTCATTGATCAAGCCAGTGCAGAAAATATCCAAATCCCCCGTTCATTCATCTTTAACAAGTATGACTTTAGGCCTTATATAGGACTATCACAACAGCTGTATCCCACACGTGTATCTCTGGAGGTATTCTTTATTTGAAGTCAACAAAAGACCGGAATGCTAACAGTGGCAAGTGTTTTATGTGGACAGTTGTCTGCCGCTTTGGTGGGTTGAATTGGTAGTGGGATTAGTTATAAAAAGGTAACTGAAGTCATACTTGCTTTTAGTGTTAAAGATGAATGAACATTGGGGATTTGGCTATTTCTGACGGGCTCTGCTCAAATAAGGAATAAGTCACTAAGACTTGTTCCGGGGTTTGTAAGGTGGGTCCATATATGTAGTAAAATGAAAGTATATGCTAAGAAGCAAACTGTATTTGTCCATAATGAAAAATATGGGAAGACAGAGAAAAAGGCCTATCTTTATGCAGTCCTGCACAAACATTTAAATGAACCAAGCTATTCATTTAGTAGACCTTTTCAAATACAAATTGGAACCATGCACAAGATTCGATCAGGAGGAGAAGCCAAAACCAATCGCTACTTGCACCCACCGCATGATTGATTTTAACACAATAAATGCAAAGGGCCTCCACATTCAAATATAAAGAAAATGGGCGTGTGCATTAAAATGCAGGTCTACTCTGTGTCATATCTTAATTATACCAGTGCAGGTGATCTGGTATACTCACTTGGTTGTGTCGTGTGATTAAATGAGTGCTTTGGAAAATTTTATTTGAAAAGATCAATGCTCCAGATGAGCTTTAATTTGTCATGAGGCCTTGTTGTGTTTACTCATTTGAGTATTTCGTGATAGAATCTATAAATCATAGCGGGCAAAAGGGAGAAGGAGAAACGTTATGTAAACCATTCATGTTGTCAAAATGCCTTTTTAATATGTCACTGAAAAGCTAGCAATAATGTAACATGTGTGCCTCTTACTGGAAATCTGTGGGTGTGAAACAGTATTAGGACAGTTAGTGAAAAAACACATCTTATCCAGTTGTGTGTGAAAGTGTTGGGTTTTGTTATAATTTTCTAGTCAAAACCAGTGCTGCAACCTTTATCAGTGTAGTTTAGTCCAGTGACATCAATCTGATCCACCGTTCCATCTGTATATGTATGAGCATATTGATATCCAATCAATAGCAATGTGATAGGCATAATTCAAAGGTTATACAGGCTGATGTCATTTCAAAGCAGACCATACTTTTATTTTCCTGTTTGATAGGATTTTGGGTTGTGAATGTTTTTTATGCCCTTCAGGCTCTATTCAAGTTGCCCAAACAAAATACAAACATTACTTAAACATCAACATTTGCATTTTTTGGGCCATTGTGCATAGCTGTGTGGTTTCTATATGACAAGGCTATGGCTTATAACAAGTGACACTTAACTAGTCTTAACTTTGGATCTGTATGTTGTCAGGGTATTTGGATCTGGCATCAACTGATGCACCTTATACACTCCAGGAAGATGATAATATAAAAAAAAAGTGGTCCTACTTAAACTGAATGTGCCTTAATTGTTTTGTGTTGCACATTAAAGATTTGAAGTTGTTTTCTTTCATTTCGTATATTCAGGAGAAAATGTAGAAGAAAGTGATTTTGCTTGGATCTTCTAATCACTATGAAATATTTTTGAATGTTACAAACATCTTATAAGTGATGTACTTCCCAGGACAGGGACTTATCTTGTTTATCTCACACACCATGATAGAATCCAAAAGTGGAAATTGCACACTTTTAATTTTAAAAATTAAATTAGCACTCCATGATTAGAGATCAATGTTGGCAATTAATTTTTGGTAGTGATCATATGAGTCATTACATGATTTAATGATTATTGTAGTCACTCTATTAATTAGATAGCACTGTGTCATCGTGATCACGACTGGTCAGTGTATTTGGTTAATTTCACTTTTTACAAGTTTAAAAGAAATGTTGAGGGGAAAACCCTCGGAAACAAGAGGTGTAGTTTCATGTATAAACCTTCAAAGGAATGACTTGTCACCTATTGTAATCAAGACAAAAAAATAAAGATGCTTATAAATGTATGGCCTGTTTATATCCTTTGGCCTCTCCACAGTGCCTTGTAAAGTTCCATGTTATGAACCTCTGTGTGGAAGTAATATTTAAATATCATTCCATGGTATGCTTACTATCATCAAAAGTAAGGAAAAAACCAATGCGCAACTTCTTTGAACATATTTTGTATAGCAGTGTTTTTGACAATTTTATCAAAATGTGATGCTTTATATATTTGGATTTAAAAAAATGCTATACAGCCTTTGATAAAAGTGGGTAGCGTTCAAAATGGGTTCGCATTTTGTATTGCTAAACAGGGGAAGTTGCACACTCCTTCAAACTCAATTTGCTCCCCTGCAGCCATCATGGTAAAGATGTATTCCCCTGCATGCCGGTAAGTGGAAAACTAAAGGGACAACTCGTCTATAGTTCCAAAAGGTGTGCTTGTTAGTGGAACTTTGATTGTTTAGCACAATTTGGTCATATTGATACATGGATTTTTTTCTGGTAATGAACTAATCCTCAGGATCCCTTGTAATTGGCTTTATCAAACTTGTGTTTTCTCGGTCTGAGGCAAATAGTCAATGCACTCTTTGTTGATGTCCATAATATATGAAACATTTAAGTTTTCTAAAACAAAAAATAAGGCCAATTGAGTTGTATTGATTTTCCGGGATAAAGCGTACGACCTCTAAGAATGATGGAATCATCCAAAAATTTTAAGGACGTGACCATAATAAAAAAATTGGAACTTAAATTTATCAGATACCCACAATTTGGAAAACCAGAAAAAAATATGAATTAGTACTGATGACTTGAGTTGCAATCAGAAAATGAGTTGTAATTAAATGTCCCATAATGTGGACACAAAAATAAATTGCCCATTTGCAAGTGATCCATAATCTGACTATATGATAAAGTGATTTGTATTGCAAGTAAATTGGCATTCTAGTTTGATTGGTGTGTGTTGCCTTATATATATTTGTAAATAAATGGGAATAGAACATTTCACCTATTATGATATGTGATGCAGGTTTTTCCTTAGTTTTATGAGTGCTGCACAAAACGGTTACAAGAAGGAAAAACCTACCCATATGCTTCGTCTACCAAAGGGGGGTGGTTACAACCCCCTCTATTTTTTTTTTCACCTTATCAAAACATCCTTTTCTGGTACCAAATGATTATTCATTGGGCATTTTACACTGCTTTTCATGCAAAACCAAGCACCCACTGGGTATAGTCATCAAAACAAAAAAAAAAAAAAAAAAGGAAGAAAACAAGGATATGGGTGTCCTAAAGTGATGATGGGGATGAGAAACACTAACACGCCTCATCTTGGCAGTGGAGTGGATTGTGCAATGCACTGGCACTGTACCCAAATGGCGGGCATAATTACAAGCCGCGACAAGACAGTAATCAAAAAGTGTGACGTTGTAAGTCTTAATTTCCGGATTTCGGCACTGCCACGACAAGGTGAAACGGCAGTGTAGTATGATGTTGGAATGGTCCACAAATACTTGGTGTTGGTGCCAATGATAGCTATGGTTCTCTCTTCATTTTCTGTTATGTGCATTACATAATAAGTCCGTTCTTATTTAATGCTTTCGCAAATGACTGTAGTTTTAGTATTCGTTGCTGGGCAAGGAATCGTTGATCCTGGGATGGAATGCACCACGATGTACGAGTAGATAAAATAAATAGCGCTATTATTCTATGGTGTTTTGGGGGGGGTTCATACGGTCATTTTTCTGTCATAACGGTGCAAAACCGTTTGCTGTACATAGATTTTACCATGTAAACAGTACTCATTTGATTGTATTGTTTGTTTGAAAATTCAGCGTCTTTATGATGAATATGCATTGAATATGGGGCAGTTTTGAGGCATTCATGACTCACCGGTTTATTTAAAGGCACTGTCAGTGATTTGCTCATCAGAAAATCAATAAAAACCAGTGACGGGTATCCTACCATACTCTGCAAATGATAAGACCAGAAGCATCTATAACGAACCAAAAGTCAGAATTTTAGTCATTACTGTCCGTATGAACACTTACTACAACCTTAATTGAATGGAGAAATCGTATCTTGGAAGCAGTGGGGTCCTTTTCTTTCTTTCTAACTCAATTCTTTCAGTTGAAAAAAGTAAATTAGAGAATTCTACATACTTATCCTTCACTTAAGCTTCCCTGTACTAAACATGTGGTCGCTCCTGCAGTGAGATAACCAGTAAAAGGCAAGGCTTAGAATTAAGCCATGAATGAATTGACACATTGTAGAATAAATTAAAAGAACTATATAGCAAAAAATACTACAATCTTATGCCCCTCTGGCAAGTCATTTCGTGCAGTCTTTGTGAATTAAAGAATTGTCAAATATTTTGTAGTTTCATCCCATTAATGGATACTTCTAATACTGAATTGGACTTCTTGCATATGAGGCAGCAGCTAAATGTATTGAAGTTGGTGAAGCCAACTCACTTTTGACTGGTTGTGGTTTGAGAAGTCTATATCCCCCGGCTTTGACGAAGCCGGGCGCTCATTTGTCCCCGCCGAATGAGT